>OY856409.1:379111557-379379057 GCA_963693085.1 Alisma plantago-aquatica | reverse complement strand
TTTCTCTCCGACTATTGCGCTTTGGATTTACAAAGCAATGTCGATGGCCTGCATAGCTATGTCATGGCCGTCCTGCATAGCCTGTAGTCTTTGGCGAATGCATGCAAATTAAATAGAATTTCTATTAACTAGTATCCTAAAAATTTGATAAAAAACACACTTACATAATATAATTATAAATTAACATATAGATAGAAACCTCAGGGATATATTCTTAAAACTTACATTGTTAGGCGGTGCAAGCACGTCCTCACCCTCACGATGATCATCAACACGGTCATCATGGGAACATAATAAAAATATAAACATCCATGCCTCTAATATTGTGATCTTTTATCAATTAACAATCGTTCATTATGATCCCCACGGATATACAAGTCATTGTGATCCCCAACTTCAATGTTTGGTGGTGTTGGCAACCCAATTGATAATGGATTGGAGTCATCATACTTATCATAGTACTCTTCTTCATCTATAGGATCTTCAATGAACTGTCTTTTACCATGAAGAACAACCGACCATTTATCATTTGCAGGATCATCGATATAAAATACTTATTTTGCATGTGATGCCAATATGAATGGTTCACCCTTCTCGCCAATCTTTTCAAAGTTCACTAACGTGAAACCCAATTCATCCACTATAACTCCTTTGTTGTTGTCAACCCAATTACATTTAAAGAGCGGAATTCTGAAATCTACATAGTCAAACTCCCATATGTCTTCAATGACACCGTAATATGACATTTTAGCTTCATGTGGACTTTTATCCTTTGCACTTGCAAAAAACAATGAAGACGCTTGAAGGGTGACCCCGCTGTTTTGGACGACACTCTTATCATCTTGACGCTTTGTGTAATATGAGAAACCATTTATGTCAAACCCTCCATAAGACATAACATTCAATTTTGGTTTAAAGGCGAGACATTTGATGGTTTCAGTAACATTATCTGGTGTTTGAGATAGTTGATGTAAGACTTTATCTTCAAACCACTTAATAAATGTCTTGTTATGCTCTCTAGCAAGCCACATTGAATTGGATTGAGGATATTGTCTCTTGATGAAATTGGTATGTTCCTCGATATAAACACTCACTTCATCGATGTTGTGTAAAATATACAAGTGACCTTGCTCCAACTGCTCACGGCTGATTACTTTCACCCGTGCTCCCAAAACACCTTTGCCAAAATGCTCCTCAATATTCTTGTCATTCACGGGAGCGTCATTACCACTCAGAAAGTCATTGCAAAAATCCATAACCTCTCTCGCCACATAGCCCTCAATAATACTCCCTTCAGGCCGATAACGGTTTCAAACATCACCTTTAAAAATGCTCATGTATCGTTCAAAGGGATACATCCAATGCAAGAAAACTGGTCCCAACATTTTCACTTCCCTAGTCAAGTGGACAACAAGATGTACCATGATATCAAAGAATGACGGAGGAAAATACATCTCAAGATGACATAGGGTAACAACCACTTCTCTTTGCAAATTATCGAGAGTATAAGGGTCAATAACTTTGCTGCACAAACTTTGAAAAAGAAACAAAGTCTGGTGATTGCAAACCTTACATGCTTCGACAATATAGATCTAATTGCCACAGGCAATATTTGTTGCATTAGGATGTGACAATCATGAGATTTAAGACCTATCAACTTCAGATCTTTCATTGATACCAATGTATGGCATCATAGGTCATCACACCTTCACCCCAGAGTTTCTTTATGTCATCAATCAGAGGTTCAAGATAAACATCAATATCATTTCCATGTTGTTTAGGGCCTGATATCAACAATGACAACATAACGTACTTATTTTTCATACACAACTAGGGGGAAGATTGTATATAACAAGCATGACTGGCCAAGTGCTATGTTGGCTGCTCAATGTCCCGTACGGATTCATCCCATCTGTACAAAGCCCAAGTCTTAGATTCCTATCCTCTTCACCGAAATCAGGGTATAATAGATCAATCTTCTTCCACTGTGGGGAATCAGACACATGTCGTAGGATCCCATCATTATTTTTCTTAACATCTGCATGCCACCTCAAATTCTTTGTATCTATAGGATTGGCAAACAAGTGTTAAAATCGTGGTATTATAGGTAGATACCACATCACCTTGGCGGGAGAACCAATTTTGGACTCCCCTGAAGTCATCAATTTATACCTTGACGCACCACATTTCGGACAATCTTTCAAATTCACATAGTCCTTTTGAAATAATACACAATCATTCGGGCATGCGTGTATCTTCTTGGCCTCCATTCTCATTGGGCACAACAATTTCTTTAACCGGTATGTTGAGATCGGCAGCTCGTTTCCTTCAGGAAGAATTTCTTTCAACAAAGACAACAATGACGTGAAGCTTTTGTCACTCCATCGATTGTTAGCTTTCAGTTTATACAATCTCAACACAGTGCTAAGCTTTGTAAACTTACAACCCATGTATAATGATATCTCATCATCATGCACAATGTTTCTGAACATGGGAGGTGGATCGGTGTGCTCTATCCCACAACTATCCAGCATCACATCAATGATGTCTACTGGAACTGGTTCATTCACATCTATGTCATCAGAGGCAATTTCTTCTTCCACACAAGCACTGCTATCGACATCCACTGGTTTCAGGTTTGAAATCTCTCCATGCCAGTGCCATTCTGTATAGCCTTGTACAATCCCGTTGCACATGACATGACTTCTGATTTCGTCACCAGTACTAACTTTCAAGTTGTTACCGCAATGCCTACATGGACAGTAGAACCTATCTCCAGGTTGTTTCTTATGTTCCTCGACAAATCTAACAAACCGATCAAGACCAGAAATAAACTCTGGGGTCCAGCGATTGCGAATGGACATCCATGATCTATCCATTCTATGATCAAAGAGAAAATAAGTATATATTACAACAAGATTAGGGTCTAGGGTAAACAGATTAGAGTTTATGGTTAAAACTTTAGGGTTTATACATGTGATGTCATTCTTAAATGTGTACCACCTATCTCATTCTTGAACACCTAATCTCACTAGTAAGTGTATAATGTGTATTGGGTTTTCAAGAAAATTTCGGCAGCATTTCCCCACTGTTCTCCAAGTACATATGTACTTAGAGAACAAATGGGGAAATGCTGCTGAAATTTTCTTGAAAACCCAATACACATTATACATTTACATTCTAAGTGAGATTAGGTTTTCAAGAACAGTCCCAAATCGGGGACTATCCAAGATTTACTCCTAATGAGTAAATCTTGGACGGGTTTCTAGGCCAACAAATACAACACCAATTCCTTGTTCACAACCCCATTCAACACACAATTTCTTATAAAAACATTTGTAGACAGCCATAACAACATATCAATGCTTCCTAAATTAATCAACATTAATAGCTTATGAATGTTTAGATGCATTTATACTATCAATTCCTAGGGTTTACTGAATTAGGTCAAGCATGAGGATTAGAAGCACAAATATATGCAAGCACAAGATTTATTCATATCCTAGGTTGATTTACAATAGCAACATCTAAATAAATAAACTCAAAACATTAGATAAATAAATATAATCAGTAGATAAACAAATACAAAGCAATAGATAAAAAAGTATATCTCAGTTGATAAACAAATATAAATCAAGAGATGATTAAATAATTTTAAAAAGTAGATGAATAAATATAAAGCCCTAAATTTAAATAATGTGATGAATAAAAAATCATTAGATGAATGAGTAGATAAGTAAATACAAATCAATATTTAAGTAAATACAAATCAGAGGGCGAGACAGAGGGTTTTTAGGGATGTTTACCTCTGTTTGAGCCCAGTCGGGCATCTTGCTCTGGAGCAGGGAGAGAGGCGAGATGGATGGGTGCACGTGGAAGCCGAACGGGTAGGCAGAAAGCCGACGAGCTCCTGAACCGTAATGAAAGTGATTATTGAAAAAATACTAGACAATCATATGTTAAAATTAAGCATTTTATTTTTGTCATATATTATTAATAACCAAGCCAATCATCAATTCTATTAAATAAACATTATATGTTTATAGGGATTATTTGTTAACATATGTTAAGGATGAATTTAGGATCCAAACCTAGTCAATTGAAGGCTTTACCTCTAGCAGTGGAAATGACAACAGTGGCAGTGTCGTGGGTGTACTGCCACCCCTAGATGTGGCTAGCTCTGACGGACTGCCGTGGTGATGAGCAGCAGTAGGAGACCGGCTGGCTCTGACGGACTGCCGTGCCGTGGCAAGCTCTGGTTCCGGCTGTTGCTGTTGGCACTGGCTTTCTAGTGGCTAGAGGAGAGGACTGGCGAGAGGAGGACCGGCTGGAGGAGAGGACCAACGACGGTGGCGGCTCCATGAACGAAGAGCTGCACGAACGGCGGCGAGCTCCACAAACGGCGGTGAGCTCCACAAATGGCGGCCAGCTCCACGGCGGCGGCAAGGAGAACAACGGCAAGCTCCACGGTGGCTGTGAGATCCACGGCGGAGGGAGTCTGCTTGCTCACCGCCGGAATCGCCAGACCCTAGCTAAGATGATTGCAACACAGAGAGAAAGGGGAAGAGTCGGGCTCGCTCACACGATATTTAGTTAACATTCGGTGTCGGTTATTCAAAAACACCGACACATAACACTAACGGTGTCGGTTATCAACACAAACTGACACCTGTTCCCCATGATAATCGTCGGTTTTAACTAGAAAAAAACCTGACGTCTATCTACATATGCCGATTAAAAAATTAGTTCTCGATTAATGACCATAGGCGTCGGTTGTTTTTAAAATCCGACGATCAAAGGGTGTAAAAAATTCCGCACGAAGAGCGTGGAAAACCCATAAGTGTCGGTCATTGTTGTAAAACTGACGATCAAAATGTGCCCAATTTCTATTTCGCGAATAACCTTTCATCGTCGGTTTTTTAGTTAATGACCGACGCTATATGTTAAATATTTGGAGGAATTTTTTTTGCTGGAAATTTTAGATTTGGCGGTTAATTTTCGGCGTCAGTTTGTTATTAAGTAACCGACACCGAATAAAAGCGATACTCGTGTCTGGTCACCCTTCACAGATTGATGTCAGTTTATTTTATAAACCGACGCTGTATTGTTTAGGTGTCAGTGTATTATTACAACCGACACCGTTAAAAGTGACGTTATAAGCCATTTCTGTAGTAGTGTCTATGGGTTGGATTACTAGTAAAAACATTGTGTTATCTATTAATACCTTAAAAAAGTAACACATTTTGTAGATCCTTCTTAACTGTACATAACATGTTACATGAACTCATATTACAAACTTTAAACAACTCATTTAAAAGAATGATTGTATCTCCTGAGACCTTCTAGAACCCTCTACCATGCCAACTGCTAGGAATTTGTGAAATCAACATTGGGTAAGTCAATACAAAAGCCAATTTCTTTGGAACACCCGTCTTGCCTATTCTATAAACTCCTATGTGAATTCCTAACAAACCTACACCAACCTGCCTCAAGCATGAATAAAGGGATATCATGTCCAAAACCTAAGTGCCTTGTGTATTCATATCATTGACATAAAACCTATTCATAATCCACTTATAATCTAACTTATGGCAAAGAAAATTAGAAGTTTGTAAAAATTCTTAGCCTAGATAACAAACCCTTGCTTACTTATGTTGGTTCTTCAATTAAATAGTGATACTAGGTTTGAGTTCCCTTAAGGGAAAATTTCAATAAAAACACGTGATGGTAGTTAAGGTCCAGCTACCTCCTAGAGATGGCATTCCACACTTCTGAGTGGGACACAAAAATGACTTACAACCATGTGTCCAGTCCCTAAATTTACTCTACGAGCGTGCTCTAGTGTGGCCCTTTAGTAGGAGTTTATCCACAAAAGAATCTAAAAAAACCTTCTCAATATTTTGATGAACCTATGGTGAATGAGCATAAAACCCCCTTCATCACGATTGAATGATCATTTTATGTTTTCATTGAGGGATACCTCATGAAAGACTAAATGATCATCGTGCATTGAATTTTGAGTGTTGTATCTCAGGTACATTATATGTTCATTTGATTGATATACCATACAATTTTGTTTCTCGATATTGATTCTTTTAATAATATCAATAACATATCACCTTTAGTTGGTGTTTATGAATATATTTGAACATCAATTGAAATTCTGGCGTGTCTGCTACTAGCATGGGTCGACTTTGAGGTAATGGTTAAACTTTTTAAAGTTTACAAAATTAGTGCCAATTCAATAATATTTTTTTGTGTATTATATTTTATAGAGTATGTGTAAACCCTAAAATAGTATAACACATAAAAATTTTTGGATGACAACATCTAATGAAATCATGTAATTATTGATGATCACAATGTCACATGCTTTCTATTAGTGATTATTAAGACATAATTTGAACGAAAAAGCAAAGGGTGATAAATGTACAAAATTTGAGATATGAATATATGTCAGGCTAAGAATAAGCAAACAAGCATCATTTTAATAAACATTTATATGACTCAAATCCTATTCATATAAGGATTAATACTTCAGTAAGAAAAAATAAAAATAAAAAAGCCTCAAACTAAAATCATAATGCCACTTCACCCTCCATTATAACTCTATCAATTAGAACATTTCTATTTTTCAAGTTTTTCTTTTTGTGAAAAATATCAAGAAAATGCAAATTTTAGTAGTATTATCCAACACTTTTATTTATGTGAGATATGCACATAACTATTTCTCTTATATTCTTCTACTAAGTTTCTTTTGATGTTTCATTATAAAGAAAACTTTAAAATTTTGTTTATATGATTTAGTAGAATAACATGATGAAAATTAATGATATGTTGGTAGTCTGATATTTTTACCCTTATTTTGTCCAATATTGGCTCATGGATCGTGCACATCGCTTTGGGATGATCCACTTCCAGCCCATTCATGTTATGAGGTATATAATCCCAACTAAATATATTATAGTCAAGCCATAATAGCTTTATACTCATGACTACAAAGGTGACCCTCAACAATAACACACATAGATTCCTCCTTTCTTGAAGCTAGTAGATCGTTAAGTGAGGATGAAGGCCAATTTTCTTGATTGAGAAAATATAACCACCTAGCTAGATCTCTACTATCATGGGAGATAAGGCATTTTGAAAATCTCAAATACCTGTGATGGGTGGTCATTTTAAGGTATATATGACCCCTCCTAACTCTGTATCACAATGAACCAGTTCCTTATACCCACCACATCTTCCTCTGCCCTTGATCTTTTTGTTCTTATTTCTTTCTCCACTTTTTTTGTAGGTTCACCTATCACCTAATTCTCCTCTTGTACCTCTTCCTACATTGCCTCAACACTCCCTTCTTGTTGTAATATTTTCTTGGCAACAAAATGGGTAGTAATAATCCATGGCATATGGGTTGAGTCAACTTTATACGATCTAGATACTATGAGGAAGGAGACAGGGTGTGGTAGACCGAAATTGGATATTGAGACTATGTTGTCTTGATTTAATCCTTATTTTGGGACTTGTGTAGTATGTATGCTATCAAAGTTTGGAAAATTAATTTAGGTATCACCTTGTCATACTCATAGGCTACCATTATAACTATTCATGGGTGGCGTTGTTAAAGACATAAATGTAAAGTAGATATTGTTTCTAAAGAATAAGAGTTTTCAAGAGATAGACAATGAACATCAATAGTAGATAATATCAAGAGTAGAGCAACAATAGGATATGCATATTCATATTTGTTTCAGATTAGTTCGTTTGACGAAATTTACATATGGCAATATTTCATTCAACAATATTTAAATAAATAAATGTAACAATTACTTGGTACTTGGTATAATCTATCTACGATAAGGAAACCATGTTTCCTCAACCAATTTGAGAACAACCACATATAGTTTAGTTTTAGTTAACTGGAAGCCCACCTATCCCTTATCGCTGTGCAAATTCATGGAAGTGTTATTCCATTACACAAGTCAGACATATCCCTAGAATCATTGAGAATATTGACAATACCACATATGTCCTAGGGATCCATGTATACAATAATTGAGGATTTTTAAAGAGAAAGGTTGAATGTACAAACAATTTAAAACTCCCCAATTCAAGTTAGAAATGCATGATTTCAACAAGGTTATTAAAATTAATAAAATAGAATATCACATGCCTCATATGGTGGTAAAAAAATAATTAGTTTATTTCTAAGGATTTATCTTCAATGTATTTTAACGAATTCTTAGTTTCAGGAAAAGAAAAGTGTTTTCCAAACTTGCCACCAAAGTATTTCAAGAAAGTCTACAAGTATATACAACTAAGTATTGCACACTAGTGCCACCGAATGATCATCAGAATTGAGTTGTGGTTTTCTAGGATTTCAAAGTGTTGATGTAGGATATTCATGTGTTAGACTAACCTTCACCAAAATAAATCACTCTATGCCTTATACAAATCATATATTCTATAAGAGAAGATTTTGTCAAATAAATTATAGGATATAATATTTCCATTTAGAAAAATTTTCATCATCCAATCCAGATCAAGAAGTGGGGAAGATCCATCATCACCTAATTTGATCAACAGTGATGATGCCATAAGTGTTACTCTAATACCATTCTAGATGCCTTTACTTAATTCTTTCTTATATAGTGTTTCCCTATCCTCAAGATTAAACATATGATCTACTATGTCCAATGTATTGGTTAAATGGAGAAATTAATAGAACTATGAAAATGTGTTAGATAACTATCTCAAGTAATGGTCAATATTATAATATGTCTAGAAGAAGCCATGAGTTTTAGATCTATGTTCCATTTTATGGAGCTATCTTACACTTTCAAATTAAGTAACATTTAATTTTATGAGACTAATCGATAACGAATCAAATTTTCATTTTTTATATTTCCATTTTTTTAATGATCGGTTAAGAGTATAACTAGTACTATGTTTCATGGGTTTTCCAATACGCATAGCTAATTGAGTTAACATGATGACAATTAAATATTGTAGAAATAAAATTAATGATAACCATTTATATATATGGTTACAATTGAATATGTTATTTGAAATCTATATTTAATCATAATGCCCTTCCATTCATATTTTCATGTTCTAACATTGTTTCTAAATTAGTTATGTAGTTTCAAAAGAATCTCACAAAAGATAATAATAATAAAATAAAACAACTTGATTTTAGAGTTCAATAGATGATGTAGTTGGGGGACATGATATGTTGCATATAGCTACTTCACTCCAAATTTGACATTCAACTATCGATTTGTGACATCGAGTGTCGTTTGACCAACACAATTTGTGTCATGTTGCTACAATGTGAGAGACCATCAGGTGTCACTGCTACTAATCATCCTAACACCATAATTAGGGATGATCCTAAGGTTAGTAAAGAAACTAACCTCCAACCTCATCAAGATTAAATAAACTGAAGTAATAACAAAAAATAACATTTAAAGCGACTTAAACCAGCATTTATTCCCATTTTAGGATCTCAAGGTTATAATAATGTTACTTATAATCTTCCATCAAAAGGTACCTTTTTTACCAGAAATGTGTGTAAATATACATCTTATTATATAATCATTCCTTCAGTAAAACACACCCACGAAGTCCCAAATGCTCCTAGTATGGGAACATCTATATGCAATTGGACATCTACACTTGACCTAACTATGAAGCCACTTGACTCGATGTTCATGCTAAGGGATGGGTGACTCAGATTTAAGGTCTAATAAGTTGTCCAATGGTTGTTTAGACAATGTCTAAGTGAGTAGGTAAGGCACACTAACAGATAAAACATATTTCATGTTGTTATTTTTGAAAAGGATATATGACTCAAGATAATTATTAGGTATGCAGATAAAAATATGTTATCAATATACTTGGAATTAAGGAGGATATATTATATGTGTATAAGAATCATATCATTAGACATTGCATATGATTATTATATTTTATATTTATTTATTTCTCTTGAAACTACTTGGTTTGTACTTGACAATGTAGAAGACACCATGGTTTTCTCATGTACACGACTCACTATCCATGCCTTAGGGTTTAGTTGGTCATCCTAACACAACTAACTCAACCCAGATCTTCCATAAGGATAGGTAGAAGCCTATAATATTTCTACCATCACATTTCCACACCTTACTACAAGGGTGGGTCATGCATCATATGTCACACATTATATATCACATATCACATGAATCACATTTCACTTCTTATATTAGGGTCTCCATCTCATAATACTTTATTTTGTAGTCTGAATAAGAGATGTGGGGCCTCTCTCTCCACCTATATGGATATTTATAAGCCTAAATATATTAGTAATCATGATCTAGTCCACTCTAGGTCAATCTCTTCATGGATATTATCTATTAAAAGATAAGACTCTTTTACCTTTCTCAATACAAACATAAGGGAAGGTTCACTATATCATTTCAACCATACAACTATACTAAATTAGGTTTTCACTTCTTACATTGTATATGTTACATAGCTATAAAAATTAGACCATATAACTTACATTGTATTTCATTTGGATAATCAATTGTAGGAAAATAGGGGTCATATTGTACAAGAAAGCAATAATAATAAGATTGTTTTATGAGAATCCATTACAATTGGGTAAATACTATTTCAAATGTGATTTTGTGTAATATGCTTTCTAGAATCACATTCATGTTCATATCTCATCTCAATTCTCATCAATTTAGGGCATTCAACTATACAAAAATAAATGAAATATTTTCATTTATTTTTTTAAAATATATTGGCATTAAAAGGTATGGAACCATTCATTTAATACAATTCATTTGCAAATCATGAGACATATTAAAATCTTTCTCTTTGTCAACTTGTATATCTAAAATCTTCAATGAGCAAGAAATTCGGGTAAATGCACAAACAATGTACAAACAATAATCATTCATTATATAGTATTCTATCATAAGTAGATAAGTATAATATGATTAATGATTCATAATACATATAAGTATTACATACTCTTTATTCACGTTTATGCTCATAATGCACCACAATCTCATTCAAAATGCCAATTCCATGCATGTTCCACCAATTTCCTACACGTTGGGGAAACTTGACCATAAATATGCAAATGACAAATTTTAGAACTATTTCATAATATGTAATCACATTTATATGTATAGACTTATAAAAACCAATAAATTCATATTAAAAAAAATACACAAAACCCATCTTTTCAATCCATGTTTATGTTTAGTGTTGACTAGTTGCATGAATTATGGCATATTGATGTGAATTTATGCATGTTTTGTTCATCATGTAATTATATACTCCCATTTCTATATGATTATCATCATAATCATTATTATCATCATCGTCATCATCATCTAAGCCTCAATCCCAATCATATTAGATTTGGCTACGTGTATCTTGTAGGAAAATACAACAACAGATATGGCAATAGAAACAAAACTTATATGTCTGTATTCCCCATAACAAGCAGATTATCTCAACAACTATGAATTGGGATAGAGGGTTGCAAGTCATATACCTAGTCCTAGAACCAGTCCAACGATAATCCTTGTAGTGTTGTGCTTCTTTATCAAACAACACATTAATTGTCATCATCGTCACCCTCCTTGTGTAGCACCACAAATGGTGGTTATCGACGTTCTCCTAGTGTAATGTCAAAAACCTCCACGCTTCTACGTACTCCATGCAGATCACTGAGAACTCCACATCATTCTTATAGAACATATGGAAAGGAGTTTTCTCTCATGTTGTCAATGTACTAGCATCAACTTTCTCCCCTTTTGCTATCTCTCCCTTTTACAGGTTAGATGCCTCTGGATCTCACGTTAGGCAAGTCATTGATAGAGGGGCTCCCACCTCCATCTCGACCCAATGTTGAGATTAGGATTATCTGATCTGAGAGAATTAGATGCCAACCCCCCTCTTTATACAAAAATCCAGGGACACAAGGAGATAGATTTCATGAATTTTCTACTGTAGTGAATCACTAGTTAGTCAGTTGGACACTCCAGTTGGTTGACTGGCTATTTTTCCTATTTACAAACATACTGGGTTTCAATGCAATGATTAATGACCATCATGAGATCAACATCAATCCTTGATCTAGTCCTACCAATCGTCCATTCAGTTGACTGTACTTTTTAGTCTGTCAACTGGACACTCCAATCGATCGACTATCATTTCCATTCAGTCGAGTATACACTTCAGTCAGCCAATTGTCAGCCATTGTTGTTTAATTTGATTACTTAAACACTTTAGTAATGAAGTCAAACCTTATTCTTGAGTAAACTCCTATTCCAGGTACATTCTATGTGTGTGACCCTATAAGTTCCAAATTACATTGGTAGTGAATGTCCAGAACTAGGTTATGACACCACAAACAATGAGCAGTATCTAGCGACACATATTGCTACCCAAAAATTGAAAAGTTGGAGAAGAACTTCAACCTACATTTGTGATCAATGTTACAATGATTATATAGTTTCTTTGTCCCATCTACATCACTCACACTCAATCCCCATGTGTCCCAATGTTACTGAGAACCACCTTTATGGCAACCCTAATCAAGGTCACGTTGGATGGTGTCAAAGTTCATGTGATGAGTGTAGTGACTTCAGGTCTAAGAACCACTATCACTTTGAGATCTGATTGTCACTACCACTCTATGGTCTCCATGTATCAAACTCAAGGTGGGTTTGTTTGCTAAACTATTCTCTAACAAGTACATATGTGTTTGACTTTATATCCCATATCATGACTAATGAGATGTTGTCATTAGTCAACACACATTCTAGTCTTATATATTATTGTCTTCTATCTTGCTTCCATTGTAATATCCGACTAGGGACATAAAATGAATGTATGTACTCTTATCATACATATGTTCTCATTATCCAGGTCCTTAACTTGAGGACATACGTCATCGAGTAACATCATTCTTTAGACATCTATGGTGTTTGTGTCATCACCTCATGACCGAGACAAACACAATAGATAGAGTTACATGTTTATTATAAAATCAAGTATCCCATTGCAATCATCAAATGATTGGCTCTCTGGGCATAAATACCAACATATTCTTCTTTTCCAATCAACTTTATTATAGGTCATATTTTGATCGATGTGTAGAGATTTAAAATATCTCTTTATAAGCTCTACCCAGGTTAATTGAGGCTTGCCTCTTCTTCTTTCAATTATGCTTTAAGTTGACTCAAGTATCTTCCTTTCCTTTCTTCTATACAAACCATTATATATATATATATATATATATATATGGAAAAACCCTTGCGGGTAGATACCCGCTCCACATTTGATTACCTTTTTTGGAGTTTCTTACTTTACACATAACCTCCTACTTGTGATTATTCATTATAAACTAGAAAATAGTTCTAGATTACATCGAAATAGAAGTCAAGCGGGCAACAAGCTGTGCCACTAGTCCTTTTTGGATGGAAAAACCAATCCTTTGAAACACTACATCCATACACCAAGGAGCCATAACATTACTATTCATAACTTTTTGGACTTTCTTCAGAAGCTCCACAGCTTCGGGTGCTAAGAATCCAAAAGTATCAAATCCAAAAGGGATGAAGGCGTGTTGATTCTCAATACACACTTTCTCATGCTTGACCACTTTGTCTGAAGTAGTTGTAAGGGCAACATGTCCCTCTATAAAGGCCCCACTCTTCAATCCCACTAGCGAAGAAAATCCTGTCAAATCTACACACGCATGTTTCCCTCCAACCCATCCAAAAATCAAAATAACAACAGGTCTCAGTGTGGATTAGTTAAAAAGTTCACAGGTGCCTCTTTCTTAGCAACAACACCTGCACATATGAGTACATCAAATAGAATGTCTCTAATAAGATCGTGTCTGTACTTAAAACTTGGAAGCTCCCTGTAATGAATTGTATGCTCCCCAAAAGTGTCCAAGCACGCCTTATGACAAACTAGACACATCGCATCGACTGGAAATAAAGGAATCATGAGATGATATATAAGGATACTATGGTATTCCACTGGTGACATGTGCAAACCAAGTCCATCAATAGGAATAGCAAGGAGAAAGTCTTAAGCATGATCAACCTGAAGACACCCAAAAATTTCCTTCTGTCTAACAGTCATGTCAAACTTTACACATGTAGAGGGTTACTTTACCTTGCAAACTGTTGATTTTCATGCATAAACAATTACATTTGTAACAACTATAACAAATATAAAATTACATATTTATTCTAGAATGTTTGCCATGTATTCTACCTGCTTTTACTTTTTGAGTTGAATAGTAACTTTTTGGTCAACATAATTACTTTCTTATCTACAAAGTTATTTTTTTGACCAAATAATTACTTTCTAGGTGGCACGGGTAGTGAATTACAGGCTACCCACATGGGTATCAAAGATAGGCCCATATATATATATAGATATATAGATATATATATATATATATATATATATATATATATATTTCCCTTCTCTTGTGTCTAACTTCTTATAAGTCTCTTCAAAGTATGTAGACCTTGCCTCTTGAACAAACTTTTTAGCTTTTTTTTGCTTTCTTGTAACTCTAAGAAGTTGCATGATTTTATATTTTGGCAAGCTCCTATAAATCTCCCTTTTGAGTTTAATAGTCTTTTATACTTCATCATTCCACCATCAAATCTCTTTCTATGGAGGCTGACACCCTTTGGACTCCACCAAAGCCTCGTTGGCAATTTTTATAATGCATGAGCTCATATTATGCCATATAGTGTTAACATCATATTCCAAGTTCCTAGTACCCTCCTTGATGGTTTTATGTTCAAAAGATGATTCATTTTCTCCTTTATGATTACACCACTTGATCTTACTATCTTAGTTTCTATTATGATTTCCTTTGTTGATGGTGACTTCTGTTCTAGGGATCACTTTATTATCCTTGCATACTTTATAATCCACCCACCTTGTATTTAAGTAACCAATTTGGCTACAGTTACACCCATTACTAAAAGTAATCTTATGAGAATCTCTTTTCTTTATTTGGGCATTTTCCAAAATCATATCATATGCAACTATAAAACCTAATATCCTCTCCTTCTACATTTCTATTATCATATCGAAAACTACCATGAACTCTCATATCCAACATTGCTACTCCCCACATGGCCATTTGAATCACTCCTAATAATGATCTTACTCTATATAAATATTTCTTGCATTAATTCATCCATGCTAACCCAAAAATCCTTCTTAGCCTCCTCACTAAGGCCAACTCGGGAAACATTAACACTAATGATGTTAAAAATATTTCCCCCAAAATAAACTTGATATCCATGATTGTACCCATCCTTGAGATCTTGAAATTGTCCTTTAATATCTTATCAACAATAATGCCTATACCATTTATATGCTTGTCCATATTGTAGGGAAATTTTGTAATACATATGATAGCAGAAACAAAAAAAATTGTTGTTATTCCCCTTGAACATCAGGTTACATCAACATCTATGTATTGGGAAGGAAGGTTGCAAAGCATATACCTGGTCTTGGAGCAAATCCAGTGATCATCCTTGCAACGGTGTGCTTCTTTTACATGTAGCACCTAGATAGTTTTTTGGTGACATCCTCCTAGTGTAGCATCATGGATGGCGGTTGAGATTTCCTCCCAACAAGCAACAACAACCTTCACACCTCTGTCTAGTCTATGCGGACCAGCGGGAACTCCTATCATTCTTTTGGAATTGACAAAAAAGAGTTGTCCCTTCAACGTCAACGTGCTAGTGTTGACTTGCTCTGCCTTGTTGTCTCTCCCTTTTACAAGTAAGATTAGCGCAGGTTCTCACATTACCACAAATGCGAGAGGAAAAAAAATTTAGAGCTTATTATTATAACTTCTAAAATCCTTGACTACCCCTCTATTTATAGGAGGGTCAGGGTCAGAGTTTCCAGATCAGTTGGGAGTCGAAGAGACGTAATTTTATGATTTTTTTGAAACCTATAGATCATGAAACAATCAAATCATTCTTGAACCAATCAGTTAATGTATGAAATGATCAGTTTAACACTTGAATTGGTCGGTTTACTATGTTTCCTATTCACAATCATATTGACTTTTATTTGACGATTAATGCACAATATGATGTCAGCATCAATCCTTGATCCAATCTCATTGATCTTTGAATTGGGTGATTTATAATCTAAACCGGTCGATCGAGAATCTAAACCGGTCGGTTCATGTTCTGAACCAGTCGATCCATTTTCTAGTTCAGCCAATCTTGTATAAATTGAATACCTCAACACTTTAATGATCAAGTTAAACCATATTCGTGAGTAAACTCCTATTCTAGGTAAATCCTATGTGTGTGACCGTATAGGTCCTAGGTTACATTGGCAGTAAATGTTCGTAACTAATGTATGATATCACAAGCAATGAGTGGTATCTAGCAACACACCACTGCTACCCAAGTAATGGGAAAGTTGGAGAACAAATTCAACCTACAATATGTGATTAGTGTTATAGTGATCGTATAGTTCCTTTGTCTCTGATATATGGATTAAACTCAAGATATGGAATCATCATCCTCTCAACATTCAATTAATGTTCCTTGAACTAGAGAAGACTATCTGAGATGCATGTGACCTCACATATCATATATTGATTCACATGAATATGTCCATATGTTTCTCAATCTCGCTTATCAAGTGGCCAGGAAATCAACTCTAGTAGGAGGGACAAATCCCATCCACATCACTGACAATCATTCCCCATGTGTCACAACATATTCGAGTGTCACCTTTATGGTAACCCTTATTCAAGGTCACATTGGATGATGTAAATGTACATTGAATGACATGTGATGAGTCTAGTGATTTTAGGTCTAAGAACCACAATCATAACCATCACTAGTTGATTCTGACTACCATTCAAGGTTTTCATGCATCACTCTCATGGTGGGCCTTTTTGAGACATTATTCCCTAACAAGTACCTATGTGTTTGGTTTGATATCACATATCATGACTTAATAAGATTCTATCATCAACCAACACACACTCTAGTCTATTGTATTATTGTTGTCTATCAACTTCCACAATAACATATGACTATGGACATAACAAGAATGTATACTCTTATCATTTGTATGATATCACTATTTAGGTCCTCAACCTAAAGACATACATCATCGAGTAACATCATTCTTTAGACACCTATCATCTTATACCATTATCTCATAATTGAATAAACGTATATATGAAGATTTCCTTCATTATTAATCAAATAATTTACAAGATATGCCATTACAATCATCATATGATTGGCTCTATGGGCATACATATAAACAAACTCTCACTTGCACATAGAGGCAATCACCCATGAACTTAATCCCAAGTGATCTAACTTGACCTTCATTCTTCTGCTGCGACAGTGCTTTTGTCAAGGGGTCGACAACATTGCTTTCAGTTGGTACTCTACAAATCTTCACATCTCCTCCTCGTATAATCTCTCTTATGAGATGGAACCCCTTTTGTATGTGCTTGGAACACTGATGCAATATGGGTTCCTTAGCTTGTGCAATAGCTCCATTGTCATAATAAAACTCTACATGACGAGTACATAACATTGCATACATGATAGATCCAATTGCAGATGCATATGCAATCTTACTCATGCACTCATGTTCTTCAGAAGAACTAGGACATTGAGCTCTAGATATACTAATGTCATGAGACATGGATAAGTTAGATCTCTTTGAGTTCTCCATCTTGAACCTTTTTAGCACTTTCTCAATGTATGCACTCTAGATTAGGCCAAGAAGACTTCTAAACCTATCTCTATGGATCTTGATTCTTGAGATATATGATGCTTTGCCTAAGTCTTTCATAGATAATGTATTTCCTAGCCAAGTTTTTACCATTGATAAAATAGGGATATCATTCCCCAACAATAGTATGTCATCTACATACAATATGAGGAATGCAATCATGCTCCCACTAACCTTTCTTGTAAACACATGGTACATCTTTATTTTGAGTAAATCCAAACTCTTTGACTGTTTCATTAAATCAAAGATTCCAACTCTGAGATGCTTGCTTCAATCCTTATATTGAGCTTTGTAGCTTACATACTTTATTTGCATCCTTTGGATTTATAATACCCTCATGTTCTGTCATGTACACATCCTCAAGCAAATGTTCATTAAGGAATGTGGTTTTAACATCCATCTTCCAAATCTAATAGTCATAATAAGCTAAAATGGCAAGAATGATCTTGATGGACTTAACCATGTAAATTGGAGAAAAGGTTTCATCATAGTCAACACCTTGAACTTGAATGAAACCCTTTGCAACCAATCAGCCTTTTTAAGTTTGTACATTACCACCCATGTCATTCTTCTTCTTGAAGATCCACATGCACCCTATGGGTTATACCCCTTCAGTTGGATCCACCATGGTCCATACCTTGTTGATGTACATGGATTCCATCTCAGATCTCATGGAATCAAGCCATTTCTCAGATTCTGGTTCCTTAATAGCTTCTAGGTTTGTTGTTGGCTCATTATTAATGACCAGTCAATGCTTTCTGGAGTCATAAGATAACCTAATCTTCCAGGCTCAAGGCATGTCCTACTAGATCTGTGAGGTTCCTGTGTTACATGAGGAATTTGAGATTCCATAACGGATTGTCATCTCTATGTTCCTCTTGTACCTCTATAGGTTCAATGATTTCTTGTTAGTCTTGAACCTCTTTGACACTACTTTCCTCCCACTGATTCCTTTGGAAATGAATTCCTTTTATAAGAATACAACATTCTTGGAAACAAAGACTTTGTTGTCATATGGAGTATAAAAGTAGTATCCTTTAGTTTCCCTAGGATATCCAACAACATAGCATTTATCGTATTTGGTTTCAAGCTTTTCAGTAAACTACTTTCTCACATAATATTCACATCCCCAAATCTTCATAAAAGACACATTGGGACACTTCCCATACCATATGTCATATGGTGTCTTTTGAATTGATTTAAACAGTACACAATTTAGTGTAAATGTTGTGGTTTCTAGAGCATAACCCCAGAAGGAATTCAAAAGATTAGAAAACTCATCATTGATCACACCACATCTGGCAATGTGTGTTTCCTTCTTTCTAAGACCATTATGTTGTGGTGTTCCTTGTGGAGTGCATTGTGATATGAAACAATAGTCTCGTAGAAGGTCCTCAAACTCTTGGCATATGATTCTCCATCTCGATCAAAACGAAGTGCCTTAATACTTTACCATGTTGGTTATGTACTTCATTCATGAAATCCTTGAACTTTTCAAGGGTTTCTGATTTATGTTTCAATTTTAGTAAACATAACCATAAATATTGAAATCATCAGTAAAGGTAATGAAGTACCGATAACCACCTCCAAAATTTGTTCTAAAAAGGGCCATATAAATCAATTATTTATGAGTCCTAATAGATCACTTACCCTCTCACTATTACCAGTAAAGGGAGTCTTTGTCATTTTTCCCAATAAACAAGACTCACATATCTATATCGATTTGAAATCAAAAGAGTCTAGATATCCATATTTATGGAGTTTGGAAATGTGTTTCTTATAGATGTGCCCTAGATGACAATGCTAAAGGTATGCTTTATTTGAGTTATCAAGTTTTAATCTTTTGGTTTTTGTGTTATAAACATTTTTGCTAGATCTAGCAAATAAAGACCATAGGTCATTGGGGCACTTCCATTAAAGATATCATCTTTTGAAATAGAACATTGACCATTCTTCATATGAAATTCAAATCCATTCTTCTCCATATAAGATATAGAAATAATGTTTCTATTAATGGTAGATACAAAATACAGTTCTCTAACTATATTAGAAGCCTTGTGGTCATGGATAAATGATAGGTTCCAACTACAGTTGTATCAACTCTTGCTCTTTTGGAAACATGTAGCTTAACCTCACCCTTTCTTAAAGTCTTACTTCTTTTTAGATCCTACTTATTTGGACATATGTGAGATCCACATCCGAAATCTAGTACCCATGATGAAGAAGTAGACACATTTATCTCAATAACCTATATATCTGAAGTGGATATCTTTATCCCCTCCTTCTTCTTCAATTCCTCCAGGTAGAGAGGTAAATTCATTTTCTAGTGTCTAGGCTGATGATAGTGGTGACAATTGCCTCCTTTGGTCACTCCTCCCTTTTCTTTGATTGCAGAAGAGTTGGGTTTTTGACCAGCTTTTGAACTCTTCTTATCTTTTCCTTTACCCTTGGACTTCCCTTTGCCTCTATTGATCATCACCATAGACTTAGGTTTGTCCTTCTTCATATACACTTCAGATGTTATCAACATGCCAATTAATTCAGATAATAGCTTGTTAAAATCATTCATGTCATAGTTCATGACAAACTGGTTGTATGATTCCAGAAGTGACTGCAGAATCACATATGCAACCAACTATTGATGCAAGGGGAATCCCAATCTAACAAGGTTCACATACCCATTTAACTTGAGCACATGGATACCTACTCGATCTCCTTCTGTCATATTGCACTTGAATAATGCCTTTGATACATCACATCTCTCTTGTCTTTTCTAATCTTGATACATGTTCTTAAGATGTGTTACCACTCAATAACATCTATGTTCTCATGTTGTCTCTACAACTCATAGTTCATTGAGCATAACATCAGACACTTGTCATCTATGACTTCTTCAGAGTGCTTGTTGTAAGCAACCATGACAGCCTTAGGCATTATGGAAGCGGGTTCATCTGGCTCTGGTGTCTCCAAGACATAGAGTTTGTGCTCTTTAGTAAGAATGATTCTCAACATCCTGAACTAGTAATAGAAATTGTTCCCGTTTAGTTTTTCCTTCTCAAGGACTGGTCACAAGAAAAATGTGTTATTGGTTGCCATTTGTTTCTATAAAATAAATTCTCAATTTGTCAAGAACCATTTGTTTTGATTTGATTTGATTAAACAAAATTTGACCTTTAATTAGGCATTTAGTTAATTATCGCTCCCACTATTTTGTTCAAATTGATATCCCTCACACATCAATTTGGAATATTGCAGCGTACAACCTTCTAGTGAGTATATATAGCTAAGTAAATGATATATTAGTCTTATATATATAATCAGTTAAATACACTTTGGATCAAATGTAATTTTTAAAGTTCTTATACAAAAGTATATTACAAAAGATACATATTATATATAAATATGTGATTTTATATACATTTAATTATATGTAATTATTGTGGGTATGTGTGTTTTCTGACCTAGATTTACCTTGGCAATGACCCATCCCATATAAAAATTTGAGTCAAATTTTATGCCTGCCCCATCTATATAAATAATATGGACCGGTAAATGTCAGATATGTAGGTCGGGGCATAATTCAGATGGGGTAGGGATGGTCTAATGCTTATCCCGAGTGGCAAGTCTCTGCCTTCCATGAATTTTTTTCTTCCAAAAAATCCATTTCCAAATTGATTCGAACCCAGAACCTTCTATAAACATAACACTACATTTATTAATTGAGTCTATCTTAGTTTACTATAGACCATAATTATAAAATAGATTTATGATTGTAATTTTGGACTTAGGTGATTTGAAATGGTGGATGTACTTTCCTTTTATGTGAGGACATATCCCTTCCCTATTTTATTATTCTCCAAACTAAATGCATACCCACAAACTGACTCATAATCATGGAGGGATAGGGACTAGACTCTCAACACCGTGGTAGAGTTATCAATCTAGATGGAAATTAGTGGGTACCCATGGGTTGACCCGTCTAAATCATATTTGGTGATGATATTTATTGTACACTGCAAATTATCCAAACATATGTCTATCCGTTTAGTTAGTGGATTTCATAGCCGACCCATACGCACCAGTGGGTAATCCTCTTAACTAAGTTAATTATAATAAAATAGTAGTAAATATATAGTACTACTTAAAACAAATACAAAATCAACTACTACACATTAACAAGTTCCAGTTCAAATACTTGTCCATCAAATGTTGATGTCTGAGCGAGATTAACGGAGAAAATGAATCCACAATAACTAGATTTTCTAATTTCTATATTAAACATAATATGAAGTTGTAAGAAAACTTATTAATCATAGTCCCTTGAGTTTAATTTTCAGATTTGAGAATTTTAATTACACATTAGATAATTTTACTCCTAAAATAGATATGTGGTTGAATGATTTTAGAAACTCTAGAAAATAGTTCATTGAGTTCGATTTTTTATATTAACAATGTATACTAATTGGCTATTTTATACTTTATGCAAAAACTCTAGATAATTGTATTTTTCTACCATTATAGTATCATCTTGTAAGGCATTTTATTGATATAAATTAAATGTACATCCATAGAATGACCTGTAACTTGTGGGTTTGGGTATGGGTTTATCTTTTTCGATTTACTCTGCACCAATATATTGTAAAATTATGTACAATAGAAACAAATGGTTTATCTTTGATCTACCCACTTAGAATTGAAATCTTTTACCCACACTTATGAGATTCAAACCTGAAATGAAAAACCTAAACCTAAGTCACATACCCATTTGACATGTCTAAGTATGAGTCACGCAGATATGGATGGGTCTCCACAGTCTAGGGAAGGAAGGAAATTGAAAATTTTCAGCCACTCGATCTTAACATCACGTGCTTTGAGTGGTCTCTGCTGCGGAAACTAGAAATTTGGCCGATAGCAGGACAAGTAGAGAGTGAGGTCATGGAGGAGCAACAACACTTTGTCTACATTGGGGTGTTTCTCTCCTGTGTCTAGGTTTTTAGTTACAAAGGACCTCACTAAATGCGGTTGTATGAAGTGATTTTCTAGGTAAAAACCCAAAGAAGACCATGATGATAATTGACAATATGGCCACCCTACAAGCCAGTTTATAATATGAGATGGGAACATACAAGAAGTTATCATGCTAAGGTACAAATATCGAGTCTAAGGATTTAGTAACTATAAATGCCTAGATTCAAAAGATTGCCTTGGGTGTGAAACAGTCTTATCTTGATCCCAGATTATTGTTTCTTCTTGCATGACACATGTTGCTAGTTATATGGAACCGTACTTGTTTGTTGATCAAATAAACCTTTCCCATATATGTTCAAGTTTCAACCACATACCAAAGTATTTATGCCACAGATGCTCATGCATTGCCGATGAAGGTGGATGCTATAGATAATCGACAAGTTTCTACATGCAACATGTGTCTGATTGCTGCGATTGGTTGTTAACAAGTCATACATTATAGAACTTTTGGATGGTCAAGCGATTTAGTTGTTAGGTAGTCACAAAGGATGATCATCTTCTTCTGAAACATAGATCTTGGATTGTTTCCAGAATCCCAACAATACACAAGTTTGAACAAAGGTTACCAACTAAACATTATATACCCATAATGCAGAAGAAACAAAGGACTTCCATGTACTGTTTACATGAAAGTTTTAAATGTGCAGTGTTTTCTTAGATTTACATCAAAAAGACCTCCATTTTTTCTTGTTGGACTACTTTATTAAAGTTTCATGTGTCATCTATCAAAAGTAATCTTTGTAGCTGGCCGCTCACACAACTTTTAGATCCTCGATGAAGAAGATCATCTTTTTTTCCAGAAAGCTCTTCTGAACCTTAAGAGATATTGTTATTTCATGAACTTCAAGGAATTAATCTAATAGAATAAAGTGGTATAGAAAGTAATTACCGCCCCACTCATCCTAGATAGAATAGGGGAAAAGGTTTCAAGGATTTCGTATAATTATGAAAATGTTATCGCATAACCTCATTTGAAACTGGTTTCATATCCTATTCTCACTCCCAAATAATTAGAGCTAATTAGAATGCACAATTTTTAGTAGACTTAGTAAACAATCAACACACAAGAGAGAGAGAGG
The DNA here is from genome assembly GCA_963693085.1 of Alisma plantago-aquatica. Taxonomy (NCBI): domain Eukaryota; kingdom Viridiplantae; phylum Streptophyta; class Magnoliopsida; order Alismatales; family Alismataceae; genus Alisma; species Alisma plantago-aquatica. The sequence continues at coordinate 379,355,112 of OY856409.1, read as the reverse complement.
AAGTTGGAGGAAAATGGAGGAAAGAAAAAGAAGAGAGAAAAAAATTCACTTATAACTTTCAAACCACAATGATTTTTTTATAAATAAAAAACTATTTGATTCTTTACAAAATATACAACCAAAGAAGACTAACATTGATACATATAACAAATTGAATAGAAATATATGAAAATAAGTATTGTTATATATATGTGTATATATATGCAAATATGAGTATTATCCACAAAAAAATGTGTACAATACTCTTTTTGAGTAAACAATATCTAAAAATGTATACAATCTTGTTATAAATATTATTATTTTAAAATCAATGTTGCATTGCAATATAATACTCATTTTAGAGTAACACACTAACTCAAAAATTGAGTATCATGTTGTCGTTTGGTATAATACTCATTTTTCAAGTCATTTTTTTGGTGACCGAGAGAATCCACCCCGGGAGAGTCCGACATGGTAAACTCTCGAGGCATGAGAGGGTGTGGTCTGGCCACCCCCTCCTGCACCAAATCAGCGTGGATTGCCATTCGAATTTATTTTAATGTCATTATTTTTAAAATACATATGTACTTTATTTTATAGGGATAATGTAAAGAGGCAAAATCACCTCCTTACTAAAATTTAAAGGAAGTACAAAATATCCAACTTTTTAGAAAGACAAAAGATAATGAGGGATGCATGTATAATATTCCAAGTAAATAAGCATGCACCAGATACATTATAAAATGTCAATAGCAGCAGAAATAAAAGTACTAAGCCTATTACATGGCTTTCATTGTTCATTACATGATTGTTCCCAATGAAAAAGATAAGAGAAAATGATCTAGATATAGCAACCTAGACATTCTTTCAGATAGCTTGAGATCTACTCCTGAGATGACTTCCTTCAAGCTTGTCCTTCTCCTTGCTCAACACCAGCACCTGGGTGGTTGGGAAATCAACCAACAAAAGGGGAAAGGAAATAAGGTATGTGTCACAAAACTAGTCTAGGATAACAAGATAAGTAAAGAAAATAAGAACATGCTAGGGTTCATCATAAGATTAAGATAATAAGAGTATGAGGCTATATTCAAAAGAAACTTTCCATTAACAATTATATTAAAAAGGATTTGCATGTAAGATAATTATGTCTACCTAACTAAGTAGGTTTGAGGCACCAACTGGACCTCTAACCTATATGTGAGGGGAGAATAAGACATTCCTAGTCACCTACACAATTATATATGGGAGAATAAAAACATTCCCCAGGGCGATTAAACATATGCCCTCTGTGGGTGGTTGTACATAAGTATACATGCTAGAAAAGTAGTCATGGAAAGAGTAGTCATAATATTCAATAAGCATGGCAGTGGGGTATAAGACCCAAACAAGAAGAAATTATAATCTGATTTGAGGCATGAACAACATTAGGATTCAAGAATAGAAGATTTGGGGTTCATTTAAGCCTCATTAGGGACCTATAGGGTTTGGCTGTAATTATCCCAACATAGGGTGTAAGGAATGCACATACCTCTCTTACTAATATCAATTACTAACTTTCACCACTTTAATTGAGTCCAAGTTCAACTTTGCCTATTTTCAATGTATTAACATGTATTAGAGTACATAGTGCACATTAATGTGTAGAAACCCTAATTTCAGAACTTTGTAGCAAAACTAAGATTTAGATTTTGAAAATATCACCAATGAACTTATTAGGTTCTCCTGATGAAGAAAACATATTTTTATGTTAATTTTGGAGTTATGATGATTAAGATTTAATTTTTATGGATTTTATGCATCAAATTCATTTTACAAAAACCACCCTTACTCAAACCATGAAATCATACCTTGAAAATATTTTTATTATATAGATATTAATTTTCCAATTCCAAAACATATTTATTTATCAAATTTGGATAAGCATATTAGAGGATATGATTTTTTCAATACTGACCAATAGGAAATTGCCACATCATCAAATCGATCGAGATAATTGAAGAGAGAGTGAGAGGGAGAAAACATCATTTGACCCAATATCAGGTTTGAAGTTGCATATGCAACCAAACTAGAGCTTCTAGAGAAGGTAAAATAGCAAGAAACCAAAAACCTAGAAGAACATGGTAAAAAGAGATGGAAATCGTCGATTTTAAACATAAAAGCATGTTTTTTAAGCATGTAGTAACCAATATATGAGAAGGGGGTTAAAAAAATCACCTCTAGGAAGGTAAGAATGTCCAAACAGCAAGGATACCGAGATTATAAGGTATGATTGCTCCAAGCCAGACTCCTTTCTTGAGCAAAGATCACCTTCTCCACTTTAGAGGTGCAAACCCTAGCAAAAGAGCATGGATATGAGATATTTTAGGGTTCTAGGTGGAGTTTTACCATGGAAGGTCATGCTTCTGACCTGGAAGAAGGTGGGAGGAATACTACCAGCATGAAAATAGGGTAGGAAAGGAGTATACTTACTATTTTTGGTCAAAATCACCAAGGAGGAACTTAAGAAATCATACATAGAGAAATTTGGAACCCTAGGAGCCTTCTTCACCAAGGTAGGCACCCTCTTTTACCTTGGCACAACAACTTCATGGCCAAAGATAAAATGAATTATTCTCTAAGCTAGAGTAAAGAGAAGGAGAGGATTGCTTCTTGGATTGGGAGGAGGGAAGGGGTAGGCATGGCTTTATAAAGAAGGGGGCAAGCATGAGGTGTCTATGGGACTTTCCATGTGTCCTTAGGCTAAGGCTTCATGGCCATGCAAGAGGACAGCTCATAGAGAATTCTTGTATATCCAAGGTTGGTCCTAAAATCCCATGGAGGCTTCTAGGCCATCCCCACCATCCTCCAATCAAAGAAAGAACCCCATTGGTTGATAGTTTTTAAAGATAAGCTCATTTATAAAGAGGGTAATCCCTATAATGCCCTTGGAGAGAAACACCTTCAAACCAAGGTGCAACTAGGTGCTTCATGGTTCAAAATCTCGAGAATGGTAAGGGAATATCTAAGGATTAAAATTCAGGTGATAATTTGTAAAGAAAAACTGCCAATTGGGTGAATTGCATAAAAATCCAGAATGTACCTAAAATTACATAACTTGCACAACAACATCCAATTCGAACCAAATTTGAAACTTGGGCTCATTTTATGTTTTCAAATCACATCAAATAGTTAGATTAAGGTTTAGAGCACTTAATTATGGTAATTAAGCTTGTTTTATACATTTAATCAAGGTTTAGGGTCTTGCACTTATAAATGAATATACCATTGTTCTACTAAAAGTGGTGATTTTGCATTTTAGATCCTTAAATAAGCTTTCACTGAGGTATTTGTGCATAAAACCTTATATTGGTACAATTAGTGAATAAATGTGCGCTTAAACCACTATAAATTCCACTAATTAAACATGAACAACATAAAGGACAGAAATGAAAGGGAAACTTGGGGAAAATGTTTACATGGAGATTACATCTAAAATTCATTATGGTACAACACTCCACCCCTTTAAAATGATTTTGTCCTCAAAATATCAAGCAAAAAGAGAAGGGTGAGTACGTAACATTTCATCTCTCAACTCCCAAGTGGTTTCTTCCAGACCATGATATTTCCACAAAACTTTTACCAGCTCAATCACTTTGTTCTTCAGCTGCTTTACTCGGGAGTCAAGGATCTTCACATGTAGCTCTTCATAAGCCAGATTCTCATGTATCTCCAAAGGCTTAATAGTAAGCACATGAGAATATTCCTTCACATACTTCTTCAGCACAGAGACATGGAACACATTATGAATCTTATTATAGGAAGGAGGTAAAGCTAAGTGGTATGCATAGTCTCCAACCTTATCTAAGATTTCAAATGGTCTGACATAGTGGGGACTCAACTTCCCTTTAACTTTAGATCTAGCAATAGAATGGTTAGGCTTGATCTTCAGAAATGCATAGTCACCCACTAGGAAGTTAACATCAGACCTTTTCTTATCATCATACATCTTCTATAGGTCTTGAGTAGCTTTCATGTGTTTCTTTATCAACTGTACCTTTTTTGTCATCATTTGCATGTCATAAGTTTTCACTAGAGAACGTTCACTGACATCATCCCAATGCAAAGGTGAACGACATGGTCTACCATAGAGAGCTTCAAAAGGTGGCATACCAATACTAGCTTGGTAGCTATTGTTATACGCAAACTCAGCTAATGGCAGATACCGATCGCATGCACCACCCCAATCCATCACACAAGCATGAAGCAAGTCCTCCAGAATCTGAACTATTCTCTCAGATTGACCATCAGTCTGCGGGTGGTAAGCAGTACTGAAATGCAAATCAGTACCCATCTCCTCATGAATGTGACCCCATAAACGAGAAGTAAACTTTGGGTCATGATCAGAAACTATCACCTCAAGTACTCCATGCAGGCGTACGATCCACTCAACGTACAACTAAGCCATATCCACAACTTTGTAATTGGTTTTGAAAGGCAAGAAATGAGCAGATTTTGTAAACCGATCAATAACCACCAAAACAACATCATAACCTTTCTTGGACTAGGGGAAACCAGTCACAAAGTCCATTGTGATCTTCTCCCACTTCCATTCCAGAATTTCAAGAGGATGAAGAAGACCACCAGGTTGTTGATGTTTGATCTTGACTTGCTGACATGTCAAACACTTTGCGACGAATAGAGCTATATCATTCTTCATGTTCTTCCACTAGATGCTCCACTATAAGTCCTTGTACATTTTTGTTGTGCCAGGATGAATAGTGTACTTGGACCCATGTGCTTCACTCAACACCTTCTATCTCAGATCATCCACGTTAGGAATTCACAACCTTTTTCAGAAGTGGACAACACCATCCACTCTGATAGAGAAGTCAGATTATAGTTTCTCAGTCAAGGCCTTCATCTCTTCCATTTCATAGCTTTCCAACTATGCATCAACGACTTCTGAGATCCAAGTCAGTGTAACAGTCAAACTAGCCATATGAACACACAACTTGTCTTCATCCACTGAATTGATAGGCTGAGGTCTCCAACTAGTCACATGTTTGAGATTTTCCCATACCAAACATCTCAGAGCGGTAAAAACAACATCCTTCTTGTGACTTACAGCATCAGCTATGACGTTTGCTTTGTCGGGATGATAGATGATGGTGAAGTCATAATCTTTGAGATATTCCATCTACCTTCACTGTCGTAAATTTAGATCCTTCTATGTCAATAGGTACCTCAAGCTTTTATGGTCAGATAAAACTTTAAACTTCACACCATAGAGATAGTGTCGCTAGATTTTCAGAGAATGAATGATAGTATCAAACTCTAAATCATGTGTAGGCCAATTAGATTCATTCGGTTTCAATTGGCGGGAAGCATAGGAAATAACCTTTCCGTCTTGCATGAAAACACACCCTAAGCCTTGTTTAGAAGCATCAATGTAGATGACATTGGGTATGCCTTTAATAGGCAAGGCAAGAACAGGAGCAGAAGTCAAACACTCCTTCAATTTTTGGAAACTGTTCTCACATTCTGGTGTCTAAGAGAACTTGACCTCCTTTCATGTCAGCTTGGTTAAAGGCAAGGCCAACTCAGAGAAGCTCTTGATAAACCTTCCATAGTAACCTGCTAAGACGAGGAAACTACGGATCTCTAAGGGATTCTTTAGAGTTTTCCATTTGGTCACAACTTCTACCTTTACAGGATCAACAACTATATGCCCAACAAAAATCACATGACCCACAAAACATCACTTCCTTTATCCATAACTCACACTTTGATAATTTTGCATAGAGTTGATTTTCTCATAGTGTGTTGAGTACAATCTGCAGATGCTCACAATGTTATTATAACATCTCAGAATAAACCAAAACGTCATCGATAAACACCACCACAAATTTGTCAAGGTATGGGCGGAACACTCAATTCATCAAGTCCATGAAGGTAGTAGAGACATTTTTCAAGATGAAAGACATGACCATGAATTTGTAATGCCCATAGAGAGTTATGAATGCCATCTTTTGGACATCATTATCCTTCATGCACATCTGGTAGTAGCCACTTCATGGATCCATCTTGGAGAACACAACGGCTAACTTCAGCTGGTCGAATAAGTCATCGATGCGAGGCAAAGGATAACAATTCTTCACCATCACTTGGTTAATCATGTGGTAGTCCATATACATCTACATCGAACCATCCTTCTTCTTCACGAATAGGACATGGGCTCTCTAAGTTGAAACACTGGGGTGGATGAAGCCCATGTTGAGAACCTCTTCTAGCTGCTTCTTCAGTTCGGCAAGCTCGGCAGGGGCCAAGTGGTAAGGTGACTTTGATATTGATGAAGTTCTAGGTACAAGCTCGATGAAGAACTCCACCTCGCGAGTTGGTGGCAAACCAAGTAACTCCTAGGGAAAGACGTCCGACAAGTCCTTTACTACATCTATGTGGTCGAGAGAAGGATGTGTAGCCTCGAGGACTATAGAGGCTAAGAAAGCTCTACACCCTTGTGAGACTAGATTTTCAGCTTTGATGATAGAGATAACAAATTGTCGATCCTCTCGATTCCTACCCTTGACACACAATCTTCCATCAACAAGATGTGACAAACTAACCTTTGATTCTTCACAAAACAAAATAGCTTTTTACCTCTTCAACCAATCTATTCCTAAGATGACATCAAAGACGGTCATGTCGAGCAAGATGAAATCTGAGGGAAACATTATACCAGATATTAAGAGATCCATGGTCGGAGTTTTGAGATATGAAGAGTAGATCTTACTACTAGGGGTTCTTACATCTAATATATGATCTATATACTCAGATTCTATTCTTAACATAGAAGCAAGCTGACATGATATGAAGGTATTAGATGAGTCAGAATCAAACAATGCCTTTATAGGATGCATATTAAGATACAAGGTACCTTCAATAACTTCATTATCTTTGCCTGCTTCCTCAGCACTAAGAGCAAACACTCTCCCATTCTGCCTCTCCACTGGAAGTCACCTCGGGTTCTGGTTGTTGTTGTTGTTATTATTCCGCAGAGGTAGATTATGCCTTGGCTGTTGCAGTTGCTGGGCATTATTCTGTCCATGCTGGAAATGGGGGCAGAGTGGTCGGATATGCCCAACTTGGCCACACTCGTGGTAGGTCAAAGGAGGTTAGTTGTCTCTACGAGCAGGCACATTGTTGGTAGGACATCTACGTGGAGGATGGTGGCGAGAGCACCGATCACATCTGCGATTCTTGTTCTGGGTAGGGTTCTTCCTGTTGTTGTTGTTGTAGCCATTATTGTGTCCGTAGGATTGAAATCCTGGGTAGGACTCAATGACCATGGCCTTATCCACCATCTACTGGAAGGTGAGTGGAAGCTGCAGAACAAGACTTCAACCCACCTTGTAGTTCAGGCCCTCCAAGAATAATGTTGCCCTTCTCTCGACTCCAAGGTCAGTGGCATAGCGTTCTAGAAGTAGGAACCATTGGATGTAGTCGGCCACACTCATGCTTCCGTGCATGAGGCTGTAGAACTCATTTTCCTTCTTCCTCAGGAAGGTGGGACAGATGTACTACTCCCTGAAGAGCTTCACGAATTGGTCCCACTCCATGGTAGAGGTGTCTCGAGTGCGGGCGACACCATTCCACCAGATAAGTGTTGGTCCGTCTAGCACATACGTCATGAATCAAACCTTTTGGCGAGGAGGGCATGCCATACCCTCGAAGGTCTGATCCAAAGCTAACACCCAGTCATCGGCTTCATCCACCATGTTGTGTTCACTTTCACCCTTGAAGTAGGATGGATGTGTTGGCTATTTAGGCTAACGAGTTTCAATCCAAACTAGGATAGTTTACCCAACTTAACCAATCTCCGCAAGTATACGGAGGTTGCATAGTCAAGGTCGAACACAAGGAGCTTATCTAATTCAATTGAGAGCAACAATACTAAAGTTCAACAATCTAGATCAGTTTATAAAAGGAAAGATGATGTTTATCAAAATGTAGAAAATTTAGATTCTAAAGCAGGAAATTCATATTTAACTAGTGAAGTAAGAGTTACTAAAAGGTGTTTAGTTTCAGAAAATTAAAGAATCCTGGACATTAGGATTTTACTCACACATCATAGCAATCAAGGGAACATGATAATTTAATCATACATAAGTTCTTGTCTCAAGGAAAAGTTGTGTTACACTTCACCTCCCGGCGCAAGTGTAACGATCACAACTCAAAGTCACACTCTCGTGTGTAAATTTTGTTTTTGATCATAATTTGTTCCTCAACTCATTCCTCTATACTCTCGTAAAGGAGAAAGAATTGCCAAGAAGAATACCTCCATACATTCCTACTCATCTTCTCAGATGAAGCAAGAAAGTAGAAAATATGCACATAAAGTGGCCAACAATACATGTAAGAAACAGATAAATTGGTACTTTCATGGTAGAAAAATAAGAAGCATAGTATTTAGTACGAAATTGCTTATTCCATACATGCTATGACATGGGAGCTACTCTCCCATGCCCAAGAAATGAAGAATTACTCGTCCATAACTATGTTTTGCAGATTTGTTATAGAAAATTCAGTTCTAAACAGGATTTAGAGATGAAAAGATAAAGAGATCCAAAGATATAACCACAAGAAGAAAGAATTCTGGCTTGAGGATGAAATTCAAATGACCGAACATAACTGCCCCTAGCCTTCCCTCTTTGTTTTAAAATTGAATTCTGAATTTTCGTATTTTTGAAACTGCCAGGTGCATGCCGTGCACCTGCATTGCGATTTGCTTCAGGCTAAATTGCGCACGGCGTGCACAGAAGATATGCACACCGTGCGACTTTTCATAACTTTCTTTGGCTGTTTTACACTCCAGGTGCACGTCGTGCATGTGAACGCACGTCGTGCATTTGTCTTCCTGTTCGTTTCTGGAAACTCGCACGCCATGTGTGTGTACCGTACACGTCGTGCATTCTTCTAGCTGGGCGAGACAGAACCTTTCTGATATAGTGCACGTCGTGCATCTGTCCTGCACGTCGTGCATTCTGCTGTTTCAGCATAATAAAGCTCTGAAATCAGTTCTTTTTTAGACATATCTGCAATACAAGTTATGCGATAAGTAAAGTGACAAAAAGATGGAAAAAGTAATATGAAAAGAGGCTAAATAGTATCATAATGAACTAAATTTATATGTAATAGCATTATGAAAAGGTGATATAGAAATCACACAACAATTCCCCCTAAGCTTGAACTATTGCTTGTCCTCAAGCAAAAATAACAGGGCTACATTCAAAGAGAAAAATCAAGTTCATGCATGAAGAAAAATGAAAAGAAGGTATGCAATCAACTCAGCCAGCTATGTACATTGTACATATGTTCATTGTTATCATCTCAAGTTTTTCAACATCCAAGATGGAGAAATTAAGTTCAGCAATGGTTGGTTCCAGTTTAAACGAAAAGCTCAACTTGACAACATTAAATAGAATTTGGATACTTAGGCCAAACAATTAGTGCATGTACATTACAAAGTTTTCAGCTAGTACATATATAAGATGATGAAACCAATGCTAACATTAACAAGACTTAGTTGAGCTCTTCTTCTTAAGGATATGATGATGGGATTTTTTTTGGGTTTCCGACATTCGGGTGCTAATTTAGGCTTATGCTCACTAGGAATGCCGGTTGGAGTGTTGTTTTTATCCTCTTTTGATTTTTCATATCACCTAACCATCGTTGCCAGATCAGACTCACACTAGGCGAGAATAATATGTGGGCCATTTGCCATCTTTTGTTGGGTAAAGATAAACCATTAATTGTGCAACACCAAAGAGTCAACAACAGTGTTAAAGCTAGCAAGATTTCAATCATTCTTTTGAAAGTTTTTAACTGAAAATTTGATTTCACAGGCACTAAAGATTTGTCAAAAATATCCCGTATTCTAGTAAATGTTGCAAGTTGATCAATCCGCAAAAATTTAAAACCAATACATGCATGGGAGGTCAAAGATGTAAAAGTTGAGGTTTCAAACAACAAACACAAAGCAGATTATGTACATGGGGATTTTCAGTTCTCATTTCATTCATGCATGCTCTTGATTTTGCTTTTCATATAGCCAAAACATATAAAGGACAAAGGGAATCCAGCATACAAGAGGGGGTTCATTCTAATAAGATAGCCTCAAATCACATTAATTTTTACAATCATGGAACAGATAATGGAATAAAATGGAAAAAACTGACACAACTGACTCAAATAAGGAAAAACTGAATGAAAACTACAACTACCGGTTGGTTGTACCCCCCTAAGCTTGAAATCATTAGTGTCCTCACTACATCAATCTAACTTATGGATTTCACAACCGGGTACCTGTCATCGGTGTGATCAGAAAAAGGCCCCGCCGCTCTCTTGATCAGGGAAGAACTGGCTCACAATATCTGAGATGTCCATCAGCTAGGTGGAAGAGTCAGGCTGTTGCTCTAGAATATGCGGTGGCTGTTGCTCTAAAAACTATAGTGGTTGTTGGGAATACTCAGGTTGTGGGACCTTGGTCTGCTGTCGAGGCGGTGTCTGGTATGTCGGTGGGGTTGGGTAATGTCCCTAAGATATATGCCAAGCGTCCATTCAGTTGACCATGTCGTACATCAGTGTACTGCATGCTTATGTGGTCAAAACAGGTGTCGTAATGTGTGCTCATCTGGTCAAGATGTGTGTCGATGTGGTCAAACCTCCACTGAACATAGTCGTAAAGGTGTCCCATATCGGGCATCATCCAAGTGAAATCTGTCTGAGTACTGGTGGATGATGGAAGCGGAGTAGGAGCTACAGTGGGAGGAAGAAGAAGGTGGGCGCACGGCCGATTGAGTGGTGGAACAGCGTGCAGTTTGCACGGACTCGGGGTAGACGGTGGCTGCGCATGATGGCTAGGGTTGGAGTGCATGACTGTTAGGATGGATTAGGTCATGCAATCCAACCCTTTTTGATTAATTTTTACAAAAAAAGGTGCACGGTGTGCACTTAAAAATGCACGGCATGTACTTGTCAACTGGCTATTTTGAAAAACTTTTAACAATCAGGTGCACGGTGTGCAGTATTGTTTGCACACCATGCGAGTTTCCAAAACTTGTACTCCTCATTCAAAAACCCAGGTGCACGACGTGCATGTCGAAATGCACGTCGTGTGAGTTTTCAGAACTTTCACTGCTTCTTTTTAAAGACCAGGTGCACGTCGTGCATGTCAAAATGCACGTCATGCGAGTTTCCAGAAATATTTTTTGTAAGTGCAGCTCCCAGGTGCACGCCGTGCATAAAGAATTGCATGACGTGCGTGTTTCCAGAAAGCCTCCGAAATTTTCAGCTCTGCAGGTGCACGATGTGCGAATAGGAAATGCACACCGTGTTAGTTTCTAGAACCTTTTTCAGTGCATTTTCTACTGAGGTGCACGCTGTGCATTTGGGTGCACGCCGTGCATTTTGAAATTTCTATAGAAAATTGCAATAAGTCAGCAATAAACAAAGATGGATATGGTAGAAATGAAGTCTAAATTATTACATTCATCCATGACACACTTATTAACAAAATTAAAGAGTATTTTTGACTCGAAGAACTTAAAAAGAAATCTATCCTAATGTGGGGTCAACTCCCACAAGGTCCTCCATTTAGACTCCAGAGTAAGACTCTTCAAATTCTTCAAGCATCTTGGAGGGAGCAAGAGGCTCCCTTCTCCACTTCATCTCCACAAGAATAGAGTTTGCAACGTTATCCATTCACTTTGAAATTTCCATCCTTGCCTTGGAGTTCCACAGCTCCATATGGAAAAACATTTAGCACTAGGAACGGGCCGGACCATTTTGATTTCAGCTTCCCTGGAAATAGCTTTAATCTAGAGTTGAAAAGTAAGACTTGATCTCCTTCTTGGAAGTTTTTCCTACGAATTCTTTTATCATGACAAGTCTTTGTCCTTTCTTTGTACAACTTTGCATTCTCATAAGCATCAAGGCGGAGTTCTTCAAGCTCCTGTAGCTGCAATAGGCATTTTTCTCCTGCTCTCTTCATATCGAAATTTAAGAACTTAATTGCCCACAAAGCAAGATGCTCCAATTCAAGTGGAAGGTGACATGATTTGTCGTAGATCAGCTTGAATGGAGTAGTCCCTATGATGGTTTTATATGTTGTGCGATATGCCCATAGTGCATTATCTATCTTCAATGCCCAATCTTTTCTTGAACTAGAGACAGTCTTTTCAAGAATATTCTTCAGCTGCCTATTTGAAACCTCTACTTGCCCGAATGTTTGGGGTGATAGGGTATATAGATCTTATGAGTCACACCATATTTGGAGAGAAGATTGTTGAATTATTTTTCAGAAAAGTGTGTGCCTCCATCAGAAATTATAGAATGTGGAACTCCAAACCGAGGGAAAATAATCTTTTGAAAAAGCTTAATTACTGATTTGGCATCCGGTGCTTGGGTTGGAATAGCTTCAACCCATTTGGACACATATTCACAAGCGACAAGAATGTATTGATATCCACAAGAAGATGGGAATGGTCCCATGTAGTCCACTCCCCACACATCGAACACTTCAACCTCTAAGATAGAGTTGAGTGGCATGTCGTTACGGCGGGATATACCTCCTGTCCTTTGACATCTATCACAAGATTTAACGAATAGATTGACATCTTTGAATAATGTGGGCCAATAAAAACCAGCTTGCAATATTTTGGCAGCAGTCTTCTCTCCTCCGAAGTGTCCTCCATAAGGAGAGGCATGGCATTCAACAATAATGTTTGGAACTTCCTCTCCAACAACACACCTACGGATTAGCCCATCACTTCCATGCTTGAATAGCAATGGATCATCCCAGTAATAGAATTTCCCAGCATGAAAGAATTTCTTATTTTGTTGATACGTCAAGTCCGGTGGGAGTTGTCCAGTAGCAAGAAAGTTGGTGATGTCCACAAACTAAGGAGCTTGAGTGGATGACAGTGCATAGAGCTTTTCAATAGGCAAATGATCTTCAATTGGCAATAGATCTCCAGCCTCTGTGGTCAGTCTAGAAAGATGATCGGAAACACTATTTTCTATACCTTTCTTGTCTCAAATCTCAAGATCAAACTCTTGCAGAAGTAATATACAGCGAATAAGGTGTGGCTTAGCATCTTTCTTGTTCAACAAATATTTTATGGCAGCATGATCAGTATATACAGTCACCTTGGATCCTACCAAATATTGTCAGAACTTGTCAAATGCGTATACAATTGCAAGCATTTCTTTTTCTGTAGGTATAGTTGATCTGTGCTTCATCAAGAGTTTTGCTAGCATAATAGATGGCATGGAGTTTCTTATCTCTCTGTTGTCCTAGAACAGCTCCCATAACATAATCACTTGCATCACACATTAGCTCGAAAGGAGAATCCCAGTCTGGAGGCTGAATAATTGGGGCTGAAATGAGGGCCTCTTTGAGCTTAGAAAAGGCTACATGGCAATCATCATCAAACACGAACTCTACATTTTTTGCAAGTAGGGAACACAGCGGCTTTGCAATTTTGGAGAAATCTTTAATGAATCTTCTATAAAAACATGCATGGCCTAGAAAACTTCGGATATCTTTAACGGAAGATGGAGTAGACATTTTCTCAATAGCTTCCACATTTGTCCTATCCACTTCAATGCCCTTGTTAGATACAACATGTCCTAGTACTACACCGAATTGTACCATAAAATGGCACTTCTCCCAATTTAGCACTAGGTTAACCTTTTTACAGCGGGCTAAGACTAAAGATAGGTTCAATAAACATTGATCAAAAGAATCACCATATACACTAAAATAATCCATAAAAATCTCCATTATATTTTCAATAAAAGCAGAGAATATGGCCATCATACACCGCTAAAAAGTAGCGGGAGCGTTGCAAAGACCAAATCACATACGACGATAAGCATATGTTCCATACGTACAAGTGAATGTGGCTTTCTCTTGGTCGGGAGGATAAATAGGAATTTGAAAAAATCCAGAATACCCATCCAAGTAATAGAAATAAGAGTGTTTAGCAAGGCATTCAAGCATCAAATCAATGAAAGGCAACAGAAAATGATCTTTGTGAGTCGCCTTATTCAAATGTCGGTAGTCGATACACATACGCTAGTAGGTAACCGTGCATGTTTGTATTAACTCATCATTGTCTCCCTTAATGACTGTTGCACCCCCCCTCTTAGGTACCACGTGAATGGCACTAACCCAGGGGCTGTCACTTATGGGATAAATGATTCTAGCATCAATTAATTTGAAAATCTCTTTCTTTACCACTTCAAGCATATTTTGATTTAGGCGTCTAGGTGGTTCAACAGTTGGTTTGGCATCATCTTCCATATTTATTAAATGCATACAGATTGAAGGATGAATGCCTTTAAGATCTTCAATGGAATAACCAATGATGTCTTTATACAAACACAGTTTGGCAAGTAATTTACTTTCTTGATCATTGGTTAATTCATTATTTATTATAACATGGGATGTAGAATTTGGTTCAAGAAATGCATACCTCATCCCAGGTGGAAGGGCTTTTAGTTCTACCTTTTTCGTTGTTGTTCCTTCATCAACTTTATCATCAAAAAGTTTAGCACCTTCATTAATATTGTATGCTTTAAGAATAGAAAGTGCTCCAAAATTTCTAAAATTGTTGAATTCATTCACATCATCATCATAAAGATTGACAATCAAATCAGCATTATCTTCATTATCATTCTCAATAGTGTCTAATAAATAGATTTCATTGACACGTGTGGGTGCTTTCATGGCATCATAGACGGAGAATTCCATTTCTTCCTCCCCAACTCGTAGAGTGAGCTTTCCTTCCCGAATATCAACAAGACATCCGACAGTTCTCAAGAATGGCCTTCCAAAAAGAACGGGATTGGAAGGAACTTCCACCGTATAAAGAACAACAAAATCACATGGTATATAAAACTTCCCGATCTGCACTAGTACATCTTCCAATATACCCTTCGGATATTTAATAGAATGATCAGCTAACTCAATAGCCATCTTTGTTGGCTTCAAATCCCCAAGATCTAATTCTTGCCATAGGGTAGATGGAATGAGACTAATACTAGCACTGAGGTCTACTAGGCCTTTATCAAAAGTGGTATCATTGATCTTACATGGCAATGTAAAAGCTCCCAAATCGTCAAGCTTTTATGGAAGACGATTTTGAATAATAGAACTCACTCTTTCTGAAAGCATCATTGTTTCGACTTCATCAACTTTTCTTCTTTTAGTCAAAATGTCTTTAAGGAATTTAGCATAAGAAGGCATCTCCGCAATAACTTCAGCAAAAGGAAGATTGACATGCAATTTGTTGATAATATCCATAAATTTCCTAAACTTCTGGTCTTCCTTCTTATTGGCAAGCCTTTGAGGAAAAGGTGCAGTGACTTTTAATGAAGGTGATGTTTCATCTTTACCTTTGTCCTTGTTGCAATTTGGAGTGTTAAACTCCTCTTCATCAGCTACCTCCATGTTTTTCTCCTTGGATGGTGAAGGTCTTTCAATCTCAGCTCCACTTCTTAGAATGATTGCATGAGCTTGTTGTCTTGGATTCACTTCCGGTTGGCTTGGAAGAGAACCAGATTGTGAAGTTCTTTGTTGGTTTAGAGCTTGCTGTGCTATTTGGTTCTCTAACATCTTGGTGTGAGTGGAAATACCATCCGCCTTTGCAGAAAGTTGAGCAATAGCATCCTTCAGAAGCTTGTCATTCCGCCGGAGTTCTTCATTCTGCTGCATTTGTGTAGATATGATTTTTTCCATCATAGATTCTAGGGAAGAACTTTGGGGTTGTTGTGGATGTTGATAACTCCTATTGTTGAAACCCAGTGGATTCCCTTGACGGTTGGCATGTTGTTGTGGTTGCTGCTACCCTTGTTGGAAGTTTTGAGTGTTGCTTGTATTCCGATAGGAGAAATTAGGATGATCTCTCTAGCTCGGACTGTATTGATTGGAATAGGGATTGTATTGCTTATTCCCTTGCATTCCAATAGCATTGACCTACTCAAAGTTTCCTTCAATCGCATTAGGTGCAAAACATGAAGAAGAAGTATGTC
Source organism: Alisma plantago-aquatica (assembly GCA_963693085.1). Classification (NCBI taxonomy): domain Eukaryota; kingdom Viridiplantae; phylum Streptophyta; class Magnoliopsida; order Alismatales; family Alismataceae; genus Alisma; species Alisma plantago-aquatica. Next base: position 379,339,059 of record OY856409.1, on the reverse strand, counting down.
CTGCATTACCACAAGCTTCACATATTGCTTCAGCGGATTGAATCAGCAAGGTGGTCATCTTTTCAAACTTCTGTGTAAGGACATCCAGCTTGGCAGCAATAAGGTCAACAACATCAGCAGTGTGTTTTCCTCCTTGTTTTCCGGTTGAAGAACTTGTTGTAGAGGTTGACTTTGCTCCTTTATCTCCTCCCCATTGGCAGTGATTTAGTGATATGTCTTCAATAATATCATAAGCCTCTCTATAAGACTTCGTCATTAATGAACCACCAGCTGCGGCATCTAATGTCAACCAAGTGTTGTAAAATAGTCCATTATAGAAAGTTTGAAGTAGAAGCCAGTTTGTTAAATCGTGGTGCGGGAAAAGACGTTGAAGATCTTTAAACCATTCCCATGTGTCATATAGAGTTTCTCCTTCATTCTGAGAGAAATTGGTGAGCTGGTTTCTCAAATGGGCTATCTTGCTAGGTGGGAAATACTTTGCAAAGAAAACATTAAGGAGTTGGTCCCAACTTTTAATTTACTTCTTTGGAAGAGACAAAAGCCATGCCTTGTCTCTAACTCTTAAGGTGAAGGGAAATAGCATGAGTCTAATTCCGTCAACAGACACTCCATTTATCTTGAAGGTATTCAGATATTCCAAGAATTAGACAACATGAAGACTTGGGTCTTCATTGGTTGTACCTCCAAAACAATTCTGATGTATCATTTGCATCATAGAAGGAGTGATTGAGAAGTTGTTCGCTTCTACAGCAGGCAAGTCAATGGCCCCATAGATATTTGTAGCAACCGGCATCGTGAAATCCTTTAAAGGACGGTTGTCTTCCATGGTTGGATTGTTTGGTGTAGCTACCACAGAAGGTGAAGAAGACAGTGGTGGTGATGATGGTGACGGCGGAGTACCTCCTAGTAGCGGTTGTTCCACTCTTCTTGCTCTTCTCAAGCTTGAAAAAGTACGCTCGATTTCAAGGTCTAACAAAGCAGATGTTTGAAGACCTCGCTGTGAGTGACACATACAACCTAAAAAATTGCAAAAGGAATTAAGAACACAACTAAAAGGTATATGAAATTTCAAAATATGGAAATGATGATCTAGTCTCGAATTACTAAATAGTACTTATTACTCCAATTAAATTACCGTAGCTCCCCGGAAACGACGCCAAAAACTTGTTGGCTATTTAGGCTAACGAGTTTCAATCCAAACTAGGATAGTTTACCCAACTTAACCAATATCCGCAAGTATACGGAGGTATCATAGTCGAGGTCGAACACAAGGAGCTTAGCTAAATCAATTGAGCGCAAAAATACTAAAGTTCAACAATCTAGATCAATTTATAAAAGGAAAGATGATGTTTATCCAAATGCAAAAAATTCAGATTCTAAAGCTGGAAATTCAGATTTAACTAGTGAAGTAAGAGTTACTAAAAGGAGTTTGGTTTTAGAAAATTAAAGAATCTTGGACATTAGGATTTCGCTCACACATCATAGAAATCAAGGGAACATGATAATTTAAACATATATAAGTTCTTGTCTGACGGAAAAGCTGTGTTACACTTCACCTCCTAGCGCAAGTGTAACGATCACAACTCAAAGTCGCACTCTCATGTGTAAATTTCATTTTTGATCACAATATGTTCCTCAACTCATTCCTCTATACTCTCGTAAAGGAGGAAGAATTTCCAAGAAGAATACCTCCATACATTCCTACTCATCTTCTCAGATCAAGCAAGAAAGCAGAAAATATGCACATAAAGTGGCCAGCAATACATGCAAGAAACAGATAAACTGGTACTTTCATGGTAGAAAAACAAGAAGCATAGTATTTAGTACGAAATTACTTATTCCATACATGCTATGACATAGGAGCTACTCTCCCATGCCCAAGAAATGAAGAATTACTCGTCCATACCTATGTTTTGCAGATTTATTACAGAAAATTCAGTTCTAAACATGATTTAGAGAGGAAAAGACAAAGAGATCCAAAGATATAACCACAATAAGAAAGAATTCCGGCTTGAGGATAAAATTCTCCTTCTTTAGCTCCTCCAAAACGAACTAGGTCCTTTCCCAAGAAGCTGCTCGAAGTTGAGAAAGCTTGGCTGCACCTTGGAGAAGACAATGGAGAAGAAGTAGAAAAGAAATGGCTTCCTTTATGCAAAGAACCACCTTCGATTCCTCCAAAATCACCCTCCTTTGTTCTCCTTTAGCTCTGGGATGAGAAAAACTTCTCAAATGACCGAACGTAACTGCCTCTTGCCTTCCCTCCTTATTTTAAAATCGAATTCTGAATTTTTATATTTCTAAAACTGCCAGGTGCACGCCGTACACCTGCATTGCGATTTGCTTTAGGCTGAACTACGCACGGTGTGCACAGAAGATATGCACACCATGCGACTTTCCAAAACTTTCTTTGGCTGTTTTACGCTCCAGGTGCACACCGTGCATGTGAACGCACGTTGTGCATTTGTCTTCATGTTTGTTTCTGGAAACTCGCACGCCATGCGTGTGTACCGTGCACACCGTGCATTCTTCTGGCTGGGCGAGACAGAACCTTTCTGATATGGTGCACACCATGCATCTGTCCTGCATGCCATGCATTCTGCTGTTTCAGTAGAATAAAGCTATGAAATCAGTTCTTTTTGAGACATATCTGCAATACAAGTTATGCGATAAGTAAAGTGACAAAAAGATGGCAAAAGTAATATGAAAAGAGGCTAAATAGTATCAGAATGAATTAAATTTGTGTGTGATAGCATTCTGAAAAGGTGATATAGAAATCACACAACAGGCTGCATCTTTATGAAGTCAGTGAGGGTGAACTCCCTCAGCTTGTTGACGTTAGGGGCCACTATGTGGAGTTGCCCCATCACGATGGAGAGCAACTGGTGCAACATTGCCAGCTCTTGCTCCGGTGTGAAGGCGGGGGTGCCCGGAGTAGTAGGGTTGACCACACTATGGCTGACAAGAGTCACATGAGTGTTTCCCACATTGGAATCATCAGGGTTTGACTCCTTTCTCTTATTCCTACTATCAAACAAGTCACATATTCTGAAAGGTAGAGTTAACATATTAAGTTCCCAGGAGTATTTGAATCATAGATGAGAAAAGAATAGAAGCATATATGAGAAAAGAATATCTAGAATTTTATTGCCTAAAATCATACTATTTTGGGCAATTCGTATCAGCTCAGGTCAGGCCGGTAACATATAGGCACGGGAGTCCTCATAAACCAAGCTAGTGGTGTGGAAGAAAATATTGCCAATCCCCAAAACCATGATCCATTCTAGACACCTTTGCTTCAAATTCATGTCCTAATAGTTGCATAAAGGCTCTGATACCATGTTGTAAAGAGGTGAGATCACCTCCTTACTAAAATTAAAAGGAAGTACAAAACATCCATCTTTTTAGAAAGACAAAAGATATTGAGGGATGCATGTATATATTCCAAGTAAATAAGCATGCACCAGATACATTATAAAATGTCAATAGTAGTAGAAATAAAAGTACTAATCCTATTACATGGCTTTTGTTGTTCATTACATGATTGTTCCCAAAAGAAAAAGATAAGAGAAAAGGATCTAGCTATAGCAACCTAGACATCCTTCCAGATAGCTTGAGATCTACTCCTGAGATGACTTCCTTCAAACTTGTCCTTCTCCTTGCTCAACACCAGCACCTGGGTGGTTGGGAAAGCACCCAACAAAAGGGGAAAGAAAACAAGGTATGTGTCACAAAACTAGTCTAGGATAACAAGATAAGTAAAGAAAATAACAACATGGTAGGGTTCATCATAAGATAAAGGTAACAAGAGTATGGGGCTATATTCAAAAGAAACTTGCCATTGACAATTATATTAAAAAGGATTTGCATGTAAGACAATTATGTCTACCTAACTAAGTAGGGTTGAGGCACCTACCGGACCTCTAACATATAGGTGAGGGGAGAATAAGACATTTCCAGTCACCTACACAATTATATATAGGAAAATAAAAACATTCGCCATGGCGATTAAATATATGCCCTCTGTGGGTGGTTGTACATAAATACCGCTACTTTAAATTAAATAGAACATAAATCTACATGCTAGAAAAGTAGTCATGGCAAGAGTATTCATAATATTCAATAAGCATGGCAGTGGGGTATAAGACCCAAACATAGGATTCAATATGATTTGAGGCATGAACAACATTAGGATTCAAGAATCGAAGATTTGGGGTTCATTTAAGCCTCATTAGGGAAATATAGGGTTTGGCTATAATTATCCCAACATAGGGTTTAAGTAATGCACATACCTCTCTTACTTATATCAATTACTAACTTTCACCACTTTAGTTGAGTCCAAGTTCCACTTTGCCTATTTTCAATGTATTAACATGTATTAGAGTACATAGTGCACATTAATGTATAGAAACCCAAATTTTAGAACTTTTTAGCAAAACTCAGATTTAGATTTTGAAAATATCCCCAATGAACTTATTAGGTTCTTGTGATTAAGAAAACATATTTTTATGTTAATTTTGGAGTTATGATGATTAAGATGTAATTTTTATGGATTGTATGCATTCAAATTCATTTTACAAAAACCACCCTTCCGCAAACCATTAAATCAGACCTTAAAAATATTTTTATTGGATAGAGATTAATTTTCCAATTCCAAAACATATTTATTTGTCAAATTTGGATAAACGTATTAGAAGATATGAATTTTTCAATACTGACCAATAGGAAAGTGCCACATCATCAAACCGATCAAGATAATTGAAGAGACAGGGAGAGGGAGAAAACATCATTTGACCCAACATCAGGTTTGAAGTTGCATAGGTAACAAAATTAGAGATTCTAGAGAAGGTAAAATAGCAAGAAACCAAAACCCTAGAAGAACATGGTAAAAAGAGATGGAAATCATCGATTTTAAACATAAAAGCATGTGTTTTAAGCATGTAGTAACCAATATATGAGAAGGGGGTTAAAAAACTCACCTCTAGGAAGGTAATAAGGTCCAAATGGCAAGGATCCCAAGATTATAAGGTATGATTGCTCCAAGCCAGGCTCCTTTCTTGAGCAAAGATCACCTTCTCCACTTTAGAGGTGCAAACCCTAGCAAAAGAGCATGGAGATGAGATGTTTTAGGGTTCTAGGTGGAGTTTTACCATAGAAGGTCATGGTTCCTACCTGGAAGAAGGTGGGAGGAATACTAACATAATGAAAACAGGGAAGGAAAGGAGGATACTTACTAGTTTTGATCAAAATCGCCAAGGAGGAGCTTAAGAAATCCTAAATAGAGAAATTTGGAACCCTAGGAGCCTTCTTCACCATGGTAGGCACCCTCTTTTACCTTGGGACAGAAACATCATGGACAAACATAGTAGGAATAATTATCTAAGCTAGAGGAAATAGAATCAGATGATTTCTTCTTGGATTGGGAGGTGGGAAGGGGTAGGCATGGCTTTATAAAGAAGGGTGCAAGCATGAGGTGTCTATGGGACTTTCCATGTGTCTTTAGGCTAAGGCTTCATGGCCATGCAAGAGGACAGATCATAGAGACTTCTTGTATATCCAAGGTCGGTCATAAAAGCCCATGGAGGCTTCTAGGCCATCCCCACCATCCTCCAATCAAAGAAATAACCCCATTGGTTGATAGCTTTTAAAGATAAGCTCATTTATAAAGAGGGTAATCCCTATAATGTCCTTGGAGAGAAACACAATCAAACCAAGGTGCAACCAGGTGCCCCATGGTTCAAAATCTAGATAATGGTAAGGGAATATCTAAGGATTAAAATTTTGGTGATAATTTGCAAAGAAAACCTCCCAATTGGGTAAATTGCATTAAAGTCCATAATGTACCTAAAATTGCATAACTTGCACAAACAACATCCAAATCAAACCAAGTTTGAAACTTAGGCTCATTTTATGTTTTCAAATCACATCAAAAAGTTAGATTAAGGTTTATATCACTTAATTATGGTAATTAAGCTTGTTTAATACATTTAATTAAGGTTTAGGGTCTTGCACTTATAAATTAATATACTATTGTTCTACTAAAGTGGTGATTTTGCATTTTAGATCCTTAAATAAACTTTCACTGAGGTATTTGTGCATAAACCTTATATTGGTACAATTAGTGAATAAATGTTCACTTAAGCCACTATAAATTCTACTAATTAAACATGAACGACATAAAGGACATAAATGAAAGGGAAACTTGGGAAAAAGGTTTACATGGAGATTACATCTAAGATTCATTATGCTACAGATAATACTTATTTTAAAATATTAATGACATAAAAAAGTATTATCCTCAAAAATATAATGTATTACTCATTTAATACTTATTAAAATATAATGACATAAAAATGAGTACCACACTAATAGAACAACATGTAATATTTGTTTTTGAATTTATGTATTATTTAGAAAATGATTACTACCCCCAATATACAATACTCATTTTTACATTCCTTATTATTTTTCCAAAAATACGATGATACTAGTCTTGTTGTATTGTATTTTTTATATGGATTATAGTAACTTTTATTTTGTAAAAAAATTATATACGGATTGAAATTATAAACCAAACAAGTGTCTATCATTTTTTTCTGGGCTCTTTTCTCCTTTCTATTTTTCTTTCTCTTTCCTCTCAAATGGCATCTCATCTCTAAATTTGGAAATAGTGGACTATGGATAGAGATGGGATTTTGAAAATAGATCTTTGCATCATTACTCCTTAATTATTTTGTGTCTCCTATATGCTTGTTCTATATTCTAAAAAGCTGTGTTGTAGCTGGTAAGATCTGGTCAAATTATATCATTGTTCATCTAACGTGTGAAGGCTTTTCATGAGACACTTGTATCTTACTTCGTTCTACATGCAAAGTATCTTTAATATAAAGATTTTGCTATGTCGACACATTTCATTTGCATATTGGAACCTAGTCATCCACCACAAAATAAAGAATTTTAAATAAAATCATATATTTTATTTTTATATTTTTATTTTGTGGTGGAGAATGAATTGAGTTCTATTTTGGGTTTCAAAATGGTATCCATGTAGCACTATATATATATATATAATATATAATATATAATATAATATAATATATATGCATGTGTGTCTACAATATTTTGTATATGTGATGTAACTTTTATTAGTTTATAGTTAATAAAAACTTGTACGATTTTAAAGCTCAAAGTACGTGCATTTCTTTTTGTCTTTTATGGAACGGGAGAAGAATTCCCTCCCACATCGCTCACATTTAAAATGGAGAATTACTTCGGAGTGCATGTAACATCATTGTTCCAAAAATCTAGAAAAGAGAATTGTCTTTTTTTCTTTTTACACAAAAGCATAGCTGCTAACTACATTCTAATCAAGAGAATAATATTTATTTAAATAATTTTTTCAAAAAGTGAATAAATAAGTGTATTTACATATTCCGTATATATGTACAAAAATGAATGTGTGATCACGTCCTTTTGAGAGTTTTATGAGAGTGTGGGAGTGCTATATATGTGCTCCCTTAGATGTCTAGGTCTGATCACTCTCTGCACTTACATTTATGGTAACTTTAATTACCATTTTTTGTTTGTCACCACTCCATGCAGTGATGTCCCTTGCAAATATCTTCTCATGTGTAAGTGACAACACCCCTTGTATACTTTTTCTGAAGTCATGATTTGTTAGGAGGTGGCATTTAACTATCAATAGAGTGAATTGGTGGTGGTGCCCTTTTTTTAGTTGTCTTGTATATGTTTGTGACCAGATAAATTGAGAGAACATCGCACATTCAAGCAAATACATCTTCCATTCATGGAGGTTTTGGTTTGAATTTCTAGCTTTGTTCAATTTTATGTTCTCATGTTCTGTTTGATCTTGTAGTTTCTAATTTAGATATGTTAACTTTATTATATATACATATATATATATATAACTTGTAATTTCCTAATTGTTTGTTATTATATTTATGAGAAATTAATTCAAACATTAATCAATTTTTTTCCTTTAAAGAAGCACATGTTCTACATGTTTAAGGTACTAAGATATTTGAAATATTCTATGAATATCGCACATGCACTCACTTACAACATCTTCATTTCATGTTTCTAGTTAAATGTTTAATAGGCACAAATTGGAATATCGTGATGGTATTAATTTACCCGCTTATGTTCACCTATACTCTTACTAGAATAACATTCTAACAGCGTAAAAGATAGAAGAAAGAATTTATGGAAATGTTTTTTGTATTTGGCACTTGTCAATAGCTTTTACAACTTTATTGTTTGTGATTTAAAATTGAAAAACCAAGCTTTCATATATTCTCCCACATATATCTCGTTTGACATGTAATTTGAAATTGTGGGAGTTGAGCTCTTGTTACCTTTTGCTATCCTTTAGTCACTTAATCATATATAGTTGATTTCTTTACAACAATCCTCTATGGTTAGGATTACTAGTAAAAACAATGTGTTGTCTATTAATCCCTTAAAAAGTAACAAATTTTCTAGATCCTTCTTATAAGTACATAACATTGTACGTGAACTCATATTATAAACTTTAAATAACTCATTTAAAAGAATGAGTGTGGCTCCTTAGACCTTCTATAACCCTATACCATACCAACTTCTAGGATTTGGTGAAATCAACAATGGTAAGTCAATACAAAAGCGAATTTCTTTAGAACACCCATCTAGCCAATTTTGTAAACTCCTACATGAATTCCCAACAAACCTACACCAACATGCCCCAAGCATGAATAAAGGGATATCATGTCCAAAACCTAACTGCCTTGTGTATGCATATCATTGACATAAAATATATACATGATCCACTCATAATCCAACTTATGGCAAAGAAAACTACAAGTTTGTAAAACTTCTTAGCCTAGGAAACAAACCCTTGCCGACTTATGTCAATTCTTTAATTAAATAGTGATACTTCGTTTGAGTTCCCTCCGGGACAAATTTCAATAAAAACACATAATGGTAGTTAATGTCCAGTGACCTCCTAGAGATGGCATTCCACACTTCTTAGTGTGACACGAAAATGACTTACAACTAGTTGTCTAGTCCCTAAATTTACTCTACAAGCATGGTCCAATGTATCCCTTTAGTAGGAGTTTATCCACAAAAGAATCTAAAAAAAACCTTCTCAAGATTTTTGTTGAACCTACGTTGAATGGGCGTAAAACCTCCTTCATCATGACTGAATACTCATTTTATGTTTTCATTGAGGGATACCTCATGAAAGACTAAATGATCATCACACTTTGAATTTTGAGTGTTGTATCTCATGTATATTATATGTTGATTGCTATACTATACAATTTTGTTTGTCAATTTTGATTCTTTTAATAACATCAATAACACATCACCTTTACTTGGTGTTTATGAATATATTTGAACATCAATTGACATTTTGGTGTGTATGCTACTAGCATAGATCGACTTTTGAGGTAATGGTTAAATTATACTTTTTCAAATTTACAAAATTAGTTCCAATTCAATAATATTTGTTAGTGTATTATATTTTATAGAGTACGTATATGTAAACCCTAAAATAGTATAACACATATAAATTTTTGGATGGCATTATCTAATTAAATCATGTAAATATTGATGATCATTATGTCAATATATTCAATTAGTGATTATCAAGACATAATTTGAACAAAAAATATAAGGGTGATAAATGTACAAAATTTGAGAATTTATGTCAGGTTCATAAAATGCATACAAGCACCATTTTTAACACATTTAAATGACTCAAATCCTATTCATATAAGGATTAATACTATAGTAATAAAAAGAAAAAAAAGAGCCCAATACTATAATCCAATGCCACTTCACCCTCGACCATAACTCTATCAATTAGAACAATTTCTATTCTTCAAGTTGTTCTTTTTGCAAAGAATATCAATAAAATGCAATTTTTAGTAGTATCGTCCAACACTTTTATTTATGTCAGATATGCATATAACTATTTCTCTTATATACTTCTACTATGTTTCTTGTGATGTTTCATTATAAAGAAACCTTTAAATTTTGTTTATATGCTTTAGTAGAATGAAATGATGCTAATTAACTAATATGTTGGTAGTATGATCATTTTTACCCTTATTGTGTCCAATATTGGCTTGTGGATCGTGCACGTCGCTTTGGGATGATCATGTCCAGTCCATCCATGTTATGAGGGATATCACCCTAACCAAATATATTATTAATCAAGCCATAACAACTTTATACTCATGACTACAAAGGTGACCCTCAATGGTAACACACTCACATAAATTCCTCCTTTCTTGAAACTAGAAGATCATTAAATGAGGATGAAGGCCAATTTTCTTGATTGAGAAACCACGTGATGGAAATATAACCACCTAGCTTGACCTCTACTACCATGGGTGATGAGGTTTTGAAAATCTCAATTACTCATTATGGGTAGTCATTTTAAGGTATATACATCCCCTCCTAACTCAGTATCGCAATGACCCAATTCCTTACACCCTCCACGTATTCCTCTGCCCTTGATATTTTTGTTCTTATTTCTTTCTCCTCTTTTTTGTAGGTTCACCTATTGCCTAATTCTCCTCTTGTTCCTCCTCCTACATTACCTCATCACTCCCTTCTTCTTGTAATCTTTGTTTGACAATAGAACGGGTAGTATTAATCCATGTCATATGGGTTGAGTCAACTTTATACAATCTAGATACTATGAGGAAGGAGCCAAGGTGTGGTAGACCAAAATTGGATATTGAGACTTTATTGTCCTGATTCAATACTTATTTTGGGACTTGGTTAGTATGCATCCTATCAATGTTTGGAAAATTAATTTAGGTATCACCTTGACATACTCATAGGTTACTATTATGACTATTCATGAGTGACATTGTTGAAAACATAAATGGAAAGTAGACATATTTTCTAAAGAATAAGAGTTTTCAAGAGATAGGCGATGAACATCAACAACAATAGTATTAAGAGTATGAACAACAATAGGATACTAATATTCATATTTGTTTCAGATTAGTTCATTTGATGAAATTTACATATGGAAATATTTCATTCAACAATATTTAAATAACTAAATACAACAATTACTTGGTACTTTGTATAATCTATCTATGATAGGGCAACCATGTTTCGTCAACCTATTTGAGAACAATCACATAAAGTTTATTTTTAGTTCACTGGAAGTCCACCTAAACGTTGGCGTTGTGCAAATGCATGGAAGTGTTATTCCATTACACAAGTGAGACATATCCCTAGAATCATTAATAATATTGGCAATACCACATATGTCCTAGGGATCCATGTATACTATAATTGAGGATTTTCAAAGATAAAGGTTACACATACAAAAATTTAAATCTCCCCAATTCAAGCTAGAAATGCATGTTTCCTAAGGTTAGAATATTAAAATTAATCAAATAGAAGATCACATACCTCATATGATGGTAAAAAATAACCAATTTGCTTCTAAGGATTTATCTTCAATGTATTTTTAGGAATTCTTGGTTTAAGGATATCAAAAGTTTTTTTCCAAACTGACCACCAAAGTATTTCAAGAAAGTCTACAATTATATACAACTAAGCAGTTCATACTATTGCCATAGAATGATCGTCATAATTGAGTTGTGGTTTTTTAGGATTTTGAAGTGTTGATTTAGGATATTCATGTTTCAGACTAACCTTCACCAAAATAAGTCACTGTATGTCTTATACAAATCATATATTCTATAGGAGAAGATTTTATCAAATGAGATATCACATGTATTATATTTCCTTTATATAGAAGTACATGATGACTAAACTTTAGTTCTTGGCAAAAACCCATTATAATTGACTTTTTTTCAAATTTAAAAACACCACAAAAATAAATTCTAGGATATAAGATTTCCATTTAGCAAAATAGTCATCATCCAATCCAGATCAGGAAGTGGGGAAGATCTATCGTCACTTAATTTGATTAGTAGTGATGATGCCATAAGTGTTACTCTAATACCATTCTTAGATGCCTTTACTTAATTCCAAATTATATAGTGCTTCCCTATCCTCAAGATTAAATATATACTCTATTATGTCCAATGTATGGGTTAAATAGAGAAATTAATAGAACTATGAAAATGGGTTAGATAACTATCTCAAGTAATGGTCAATATTATAATATGTCTAGAACAAGCCATGCTTTAAGTTTGTTTAGTTTTAGAGCTATGTTCCATTTTTTAGAGCTATCTTACACTTTCAAATTAAGTAATATTTAGTTTTATGAGACTACTCGATAACGAATCAATATTTTTTATTTTTTTATGATTAGTTAAGAGTGTACCTAGTAATATGTTTCATGGGTTTTCCAATACTCATAGAAAATTGAGTATCACATGGCATCAACTAAATATTATAGAAGCAAATTTAATCATAAATAGTTATATATATTGTCAGAAATTGAATATGTTATTTGAAAATCAAGATTTAATCATAATGTGCATCCATTCATAATTTCATGTTTTAACATTATTTCTAATTAGTTATGTATTTTCAGAAAAAATCTCACAAAAGATAAGAACAAAACAAAATAACTTGATTTTAGAGTCTGACAGATGATGTAGTTGGGTGACATGACATGTTGCAGATAGCTGCTTCACTCCAAATTTGACACTCAACTATCGATTTGTGACATGGGGTGTTGTTTGACCAACACAATGTGTGTCATGTTGCTACAATGTGAGACTCCATCAAGATTCACTCCCACCAATCATCCTAACACCATAATTAGGGATGATCTTGAGGTTAGTAAAGAAACTAACCTCAAACCTCATCAATATTAAATAAACTCAAGTAATAACAAAAAATACCATTTAAAGTGATTTAAACCAACATTTATTCCCATTTTAGGATCTCAAGGTTATAACAATGTTGTTTATAATCTTCCATCGAAAGGTACCTAAAAAGTTACCAAAAATATATGCAAGTATACATCTTATTATACAGCCATTCCTTCAGTAAAACACACCCATAAAGTCCCAAAGGATCCTAGTATGGGAACACATGTATACAATTGGACATCTATACTTGACCTAACTATTAAGTCACTTGACTTGATATTCATGTTGAGTGATGGATGACTCAGATTTAGGGTATCATAAGTTGTCCATTGGTTGTTTAGACAATGTCTAAGTGAGTAGGTAAGGCAAAATAATAGATAAAACGTATTTCATATTCTTATTTTTTAAAAGGATATATAATTGAAGATAAATTTTAAGTATGCATATAGAAATATGTTATCAGTATACTTGGAATTAAGTAGAATATATTATATGTGTGTAAGAATCATATCATTAGACATTGCATATGAATATCATATTTTATATTTATTTATTTCTCTTGAAACTACTTGGCTTATACCTAACAATGTAGAAGCCACCATGGTGTGCTCATGTACATGACTCACTATCCATGCCTTAGGGTTTAGTTGGTCATCCTAAGACAAATAACTCAGCCCAGATATGCCACAAGGATAGGTATAAGCCTATAACATTTCTACCTTCACATTTCCAGACCTTACTACAAGGGTGGGTCATACCTCATCATATGACATATGTCATCTATTATATATCACATATCACATGAATCACATTTAAAATTTTATATTAGGATTTCCATCCCTAATACTTTATTTCTTAGTCTGAATAAGAGATGTTGGGCCTCTCTCCCCCTATATGGATATTTATAAGCCTAAATATAATAGTTCTCGTGATCTTGTCCACTCTAGGTCAATCTCTTCATGGATATTATCTGTCAAAAGATAAGACTCTTTTAGCTTTCTCAACACAAACATCAGGGAAGGTTCATTGTATCATTTCAACCATACAACTATATTAAATTATGTTTTCATTTCTTACATTATATATGTTATGCACCTTTAAGAAATTAGACCATATAACTCACACTGTAGTTCTTTTGGATCATGAATTGTAGAAAAATAGGGGTTATATTGTATAAGAAAGCAATAATAATAATAAGATTATTTTATTTGAATCCATTACAATTGGCTAAATATTATTTCAAATGTGATTTTTTGTAATGTGCTTTCTAGAATCACATTCATATTCATATCTCATCAATTTAGGGCATTCAACTATACAACAATAAATGAAATATTTTTATTTATTTTTTAAAATATATTGGCATATAAGATATGGAATCATTCATTTTAATATAATTCATTTTCAAATAAGGAGAAATATTAAAATCTTTCTCTTAGTCGACTTGTATAGCTAAATCTTCAATGAGCAAGAAATTCAGGTAAAAGCACAAACAATGTAAGAACAATAATTATTCATTATATAGTATTCTATTGTAAGTAAATAAGTATCATATGATTAATCATTCATATACATCCAAGCATTCCATACTCTTTATTCACTTTTATGCTCATAATACACCACAATCTCATTCAAAATGCCTATTCCATACATGTTCCACCGATTTCCTACACTTTCGGAAAACTTGACCATAAATATGCAAATGAAAAAAATTTAGAACTATTTCATAATATGTAATCATATTTAGATGTATAGACTTATAAAACCAATAAATTCATATCAAGAACAATACATAAAATCCATCTTTTCAATCCATTTTTATGTATAGAGTTGCCTAGTTGCATGAATTATGTCATAATGATGTGAATTTTAGCATATTTTATTCATCACGTATTTATATGCTCCCCTTTCTATATGATTGTCATCATAATCATTAGCATCATCATCATCATCTATGACTCAATCCCAACCATATTGAATTAGGTTGCATGTATCTTGCAGGGAAATATAGCAATAGAGATGGCAACGGAAACAAAACTTTTCTATCCATATTCCCCATAACAAGCGGATTGCCTCAAGAATGATGAATTGGGAAAGAGGGTTGCAAGTCATATACCTAGTCTTGGATCAAGTTCAACAATAATCCTTGTAGATTTGTGCTTCTTTCTCAAGCAACACATTAATTGTCATCGTCATCAGCCTCCTGATGTAGCACCACAAATGATGGTTGATGACGTTCTCCTAGTGCAATGACAACAACCTTTGTGCCTCTATGTAGTCAATGTGGATCACTGTGAACTTCACATCATTATTCTAGAACTGATATAAATGAATTTTCTCTCATGTTATCAACGTACTAGCATCGACCTTCTCCCCTTTGTCTATCTCTCCCTTTTACAGGTAAGATGCCTTTGGCTCTCATGTTGGACAAGGCATTGACAAAGGGGGAGGGCTCCCAGCTCCATCTCAGACCAATGTCAAGATAAGGAGTGTCTGATCTGAGAGACTTGGACACCACCCCCCTCTTTATATAGGAGTGAATGATTTAGAGTGTCCACAAATCCAGGGACGTGAAGATACATATTTCAAGAATTTTATGTGGTATTGAATCACTAGTCAGTCGGCTGGTTGGACACTCCAGTTGGTCAATTGGATATTTTTCCTATTTGCAAACATACTGGATTTTAATATGATGATAAATGAACATCATGACATCAGCATCATTTCTTGATCCAATCCTACTGATCATCCATTCGGTCGATTGAACTTTTCAGTCGGTCAACTGGACACTCCAATCGACCGACTATCATGTCCATTCAGTCAACTGTACACTCCAGCCAACCAACTGTTAGCCAGTGTTGTTTAAGTTGGTTACTTAAACACATTAGTAATCAAGCCAAACCTTATACTTTAGTAAACTCCTGTTCCAGGTGCATCCTATGTGTGTGATCCTGTAAGTCCCAAATTACGTTGGCAGTGAATGTCTATAACTAGATTATGACACCATAAACAGTGAGCAGTATCTAGTGACACATATTGCTACCTAAGTAATTCAAAAGTTGGAGAACAACTTCAAGCTACATATGTGACCAGTGTTATAGTGATTGTATAGTTCCTTTGTACGATCTACATCACTCACAATCAATCCCCATGTGTCACAATGTAACCGAGCACCACCTTTATGGCAACCCTATTCAAGGTCGCATTTGATGGTGTCAAAGTTCACCAAACGACATGTGATGAGCGTAGTGACTTCAGGTCTAAGAACAACTATCACCACTATCACTTTAAGAGCTGATTGTGATTACCATTCTTTAGTCTCGATGTATCATTCTCAAGGTGGATTCGTCTGCTAAATTGTTCTCTAACAAGCACCTATGTGTTTGACTTTATATCCTATATCATGACTAATGAGACTTTTTCATTAGTCAACACATATTCTAGTCTTATATATTACAGTCATCTGTCTTGCTTCTATAGTAATATCCGACTAGGGATATAACATGAATATATTTACTTTTATCATACATATAATCTCATTGTCCATGTCCTTAACATAAAGACATATGTCATCGGGTAACATCATTCTTTAGACATCTATCATGTTGTATCATCATCTCTTGACTGAGACAAACACAATAGACATAGTTACCTTTTTTATTATAAAATCAAGTATATGATGTCCCATTGTAATCATCATATGATTGGCTCTCTGGGCATAAATACCAACATATTCATGTTTTCCAATCAGCTCTATTATAGGTCATATTCTGATCAATATGTAGCGATTCAAAATATCTCTTTATAAGCTCTTTCTAGGTTAATTGACGCATACCTCTTCTTCTTTCAATTGTGCTCTATGTTGACTCAAGTATTTTCCTTTCCTTTCTCCTATAATATATATATATATATATATATATATATATATATATATATATAGAGAGAGAGAGAGAGAGTCATGCTAGAATACACTTGAGTGTACAGATCATGTCGTACACCCCAATGGTGTTTCCCTATCTAGACCATGTTTTTCCAAAATTTAATCCATTGATCTTCATGGTTACAATAATAATAGGTCACATACAAAATTTGAACTCATTTAGATGAGTGTAAGTCACTCATCCAAGGACAACAAAATCGACACACAAAACTAATTTGAAATACAGATTTTTGCCTCCTTTAGATGCATGACCTATAAGTGTCCAAATGAGATAGAATTTATTATATAGTATGTTCTTATGATAATTAATAAGATCAATCGTTTAGATTTTTCAAAAATTTATTGCATCTTCAAAAATGACTAAGGTGTACGGTGCCTCTGGTATACTCGAGTGTACACTAGCCTGACTATATATATATATATATATATATATATATATATATATATATATATAGAGAGAGAGAGAGAGAGAGAGAGAGAGTCAGTCTAGAATACACTCGATTGTACAGATCACACGAATACGCTCAAGTGTGTTTGCATATCAAGACTATTTTTTCCAAAATGCAAACCATCGATCTTCACCGTCATACGATAACTAGGCTACATACAAATTTTGAGCCCATTTGGATGAGTGTAAGTCACTTATCCAAGGGCAACAAAATCAACACGTGAAACTAATTTGAAATGCATAATTTTTTTGGTATTTATAACATGACCTATAAATGTCCAAATGTGCTCCAATTTTGTGTATGAGCTATTCACAAGATGTTTAAGAAGATCAATGGATTAGATTTTTGAAAAAAAAAAATTACATCATGAAAAATTACTTGAGTGTATTATGATCCGAATACACTCGAGTGTATTATAGCCTGACTCATATATATATATATATATATATATATATATATATATATATATATATGTGTGTGTGTGTGTGTGTGTGTGTGTGTGTGTTTGGTTACTTTTTTTTGGAGTTTCTTACTTTTGGCATGTAGAGGGTTACTTTTGTTGGCTAAATGGACATCTATAAATCCCTTTGTTTTGATTATGACAAACATTTCATTCTTATTAATCTAACGTGCTACTTGAGTGTGCAGGATGACAAAGCAACAAGGGAAAATCTACAAGCTTACATATTTATAATTTCATGCAATATAATCACTGTTGTAAAAACTTGTACAAAAATATAATGTACAAGTACTTAGAATTGCATGTAAATCAAGCGTTAGATTCTCCCTAGCTAAACACCACAGTTAGACAAGTCATCCCATTCAAATAGGATTACTTATGCAAACTTACACACATAATTAGTGCCTAAATTGAAACCTTGAAACAGGATCAATCTCGGTCGACAAACTCCTCGACCGAGACACTCTCGGTCGACAATCTTCTCGACCGAGAAAGATCCAAAGTAGTCGTTAGACACAACAGACAAGTTAGTTGGCAGTTGAAGAAAGACCTTGCAAATCACTTGTTCCAGAGAGCCTGTCGGTCGACAAAAGTTCGACCGAGTAGGTGTCTCGGTCGACCATTTGTCGACCGAGATGGTCTCTGACAGCAACTGCAGAATTAATTAATTAGCCGTTGTTAAAGCAACAACTTTGTACCTAACGGCTAGTTAAGCACTTAGAAACCCCTAGAAGTTGTCTAGAATGTCCTTAAGCTTCCTTAGGCCATTCCTATAAATAGGACAAGCCATAGGACACCAAAACTCACTTGTTTTACACTTGTTACACTTGAGAAATACTTGAGCATACTTGAGCAATCTGTTGCAAGCAAATTGAGCACTGTGATCATTGGCCTACTTTCTCCTTAGCTCAAATTCGTGTCCTATAGGCTAGAATCTCCTACCCACAGCAATCACAAGTTCACACATTTAGTTAGGAGATCTATACGCTTGATCTAGGCATATCAAGCCTTGGGCTTTAAAGGATAAGTTGTAATTTCCTTTTTCTTTCTTATTCCCTATTACTGTTTGTACTCTCCTTGCTACTCCTAGGTTGGAGGCTGCGGATTGGAGAGGGTGAAGATCTTCTTGGCAAAGAAGGAGACTTTGAACTACTTCAGAAGGCTGGTGCAACGGGAGGTTACTTCTAGAGAGGAAGGCTACTTCAAGGGGGAGCTTGGAGTTACTTCAAGAAGGCTACCTCAGGGTTGGTGCACCTACTTCAAGTGAAGGCTGTTCAAAGGGTGTGGTTGAAAGTATTGTATTTTGTATAAATCCTCGAGAGGTAATAAAATAAATACTTTCAAATCCCGGTTGGGTAAGCAACCGGGTAGTGGACTGACAACTATAGTATTTGCTATAGTTGGAACCACTCTAAACGCCTGTCTCCTTCTTCTAATCTCAATTTTGGTTGTTTGAGTTAAATAATTATTAAAATCACTATAAAACTCTATTTACCCCCCCCCCCTCTAGTAGTTTTCAACTTTACCTTGCAAACTGTTACTTTTCATGCATAGATAGTTACATTTACAATAGCTATAACAAAATAGAATTATATATATATATGTTGTGTATTTTTCTCAGATTTACTTTTTTTAGTCGTATAGTTACTTTTTATCAACATATATTTTTTTTTTACAGAGTTACTTTTTTGACCAAATAGTTACTTTTTTGGCTGACGAGTAGCAAACTCTAGGCTACCCACACATGTATTGAATGAATGCCCTATATAAATAAATAAATAAATATACATATATATATAGAGAGAGAGAGAGTTGGGCTAGAATACACTCGAGTGTATCCAGAGCGGATTACACTCAAGTAGTTTTTCATGATGAAATTTTTTTTTTGAAAATATAATCTATTGATCTTCTTAAACATCTCGTGAACAACTCATATGTAACATTTGAGCCTATTTGGATATGTATAGATCATGTTATGAAGACCACAAAAATTATACATTTCAATTTAGTTTTGTGCGCGATTTTGTTGCCCTTGGATGAGTGACTTACACTCATCCAAATGGGCTCAAAATTTTTATGTAGCCTAGTTATAGTATGACAACAAAGATCAATGGTTTACATTTTGCAAAAAAATAGTCTTGATATGCAAACACACTTGAGTCTATTCGTGCAATCCGTACACTTGAGTGTATTCTAGCCTGACTCTCTCTCTCTATATATATATATATATATTCCCCTTCTCTTGTGTCTGGCTTCTTATAAGTCTCTTCATAGTATGTAGACCTTGCCTCTTGAACAAAAAATTTTATTTTTTTCTTTACTTGCTTGTATCTCTAAAAAGTTGTATGATTTTATATTTGGTCAAGCTCCTATAAATCTCCTTTTTTATTTTAATAGACTTTTGTACTTCATCATTCCACCACCAAGTCTCTTTATATGGAGATCGGCACCCTTTGGACTCCCCCAAAGCCTCTTTGGAAATTTTATAATGCATGAGCTCATAATATGCCATATAGTGTTAACATCATAGTCCAAGTTCCTAGTACCATCCATGATGGTTTTATGATCAAAAGACAATTTATTTTCTCCTTTATGATTACACCACTTGGTCATGCCATCTTAGTTTATATTATGCTTGCCTTTGTTGATCTTCATGTTAATATAAAGAACCATTAACGTATGTTGGGTGATGAGTTCTTTTCTAGGGATCACTTTATAAACCTTGCTTACTTTACAATCCACCCACCTTGTAAGGAAGTAACCAATTTAGCTACAATTGCACCCACTACTAAAAGTAATCTTATGAGAATCTCTTTTCTTTAAATGGGAGTTTTCCAAAATCATATCATATGCAACTACAAAACCTAATATACCCTTTCCTTCTCCATTTCTATTATCATATCCAAAACTACTATGAACTCTCTCATATCCAACATTGCTCCTCCCCACATGGCCATTTGAATCAACCCCGATAATTATCTTCTCCTCTATAAATATTTCTTGAATTAATTCATCCATGCTAACCCAAAAAATCCTTCTTAACCTCCTCCCTAAGGCCAACTTGGGAAGCAGTAACACTAATGATGTTAAAAATATTTCCCCAACAAAAAAACTTGATATCCATGATTGTACCACCCATCCTTGTAATCTTGACACATAATCCATTAATATCTTATCAACAATAATGCCTATACCATTTCTATGTTTGTCAATATTGTAGGAAAATTTTGCTACAAATATGACAACAGAAACAAAAAAAAATTGTTGCCATATTCCCCTTGAACAGTAGCTCACATCAACATATATGGATTGGGAAGGAAGGTTGTAAGGTATATACCTGGTCTTGGAGCAATTCCAACAACTATCCTTACAATGGTGTGCTTGTTTTGCAAGAAACACCTAGATAGTTTGTCAATGACATCAACCTGGTGTTGCACCACAGATGGTGGTTGACGATGTCCTCCTAGCAGGCAACAACAGCCTTCATGCCTCTGTGTAGTCCATACATGCCAATGAGAACTCCTGTCATTCTTTTAGAATTGACAAGAAAGAGTTGTCCATTCAACGTTGCTAGCCTTGACTTACTCTCTCTTGTTGTCTCTGCCTTCTTGTCTCTCTCTTTTATGAGTAGACTTGCCCAGTCTCTCACATTACTACAACTGTGAGAGGACAACAATTGTTAGATCTTATTATTGTATCTTCTGAGTTCCTTGACTACCCCTCTATTTATAGGAGGGCCAAGGTCAGGGTTTCCATATCAGCTACGAGTCAAAGCAACAACATTTCATGAATTTTTCAAAAACCTGCAAATCATGAAATAGTCAATTCATTCTTGAACCAGTCAGTTCATGTGTGAAACAATTGGTTCAACACTTGAATTGGTCGGTTCACTATGTTTCGTATTAACAATCATATTGTCTTCAATTTGATGATTAACGCAAAACATGACGTCAGCATCAATCCTTAATCCAATGTCATTGATCATTGAACTGGGTAATTCATAATCTGAACCGGTTGATCCAAAATATGAACTGGTCAGTTCATGTTTTGAACCAATCGGTCCATTTTCTAGTTCATCCAATCTTGTTTAAATTGAATACCTAAACACTTTAGTAATCAAGCTAAACCATATTCATGAGTAAACTCGTATTCCAAGTAAATCCTATGTGTCTAACCCTATAGGTCCCAAGTAACGTTGGAAGTAAATGTCCATAACTAAATTATGACATCACAAGCAATGATTGGTATCTAGCAACACATCATTTCCATCCAAGTAATAGGAAAGTTGGAGAACAACTTCAACCTACAATATGTGATTAGTGTTACAGTGATTGTATAGTTCCTTTATTTATGATATTCGGATTGAACTTGAGGCATGGAATCGTCATCCTCTAAACATTCAATCCATGTTCCTTGAACTAGAGCAGACTGTCTGAGATGCATGTGAGCTCACATATCATATATTGTTTCACATGAGTATGGCCATATATTTCTTAGTCTCGCCTATCAAGTGGCTAGGATATTAACTATTGTAGGAGGGAAAATCCACATCTACATCACTAACAATCATTATGCATGTGTCACAACATATCCGAGCATCACCTTTATGGTAACCCTTATTCAAGGTCATGTTGGATGATGTCAAAGTACATCGAATGACATGTGATGAGTATTGT
The DNA here is from genome assembly GCA_963693085.1 of Alisma plantago-aquatica. NCBI lineage: Eukaryota > Viridiplantae > Streptophyta > Magnoliopsida > Alismatales > Alismataceae > Alisma > Alisma plantago-aquatica. Next base: position 379,316,719 of record OY856409.1, on the reverse strand, counting down.
GATTTTAGGTCTAAGAACCACAATCATCATCACTATGAGAGCTAATTCTGACTACCATTCAAAGGGTTTCCATGCATCACTCTCAAGGTGGGTTTGTCTGAGACACTATTCTCTAACAAGTACCCGTGTGTTTGGTTTGATATCACATATCATGAATTAATAAGATTTTATCATCAACTAACACACATCCTAGTCTTATGTGTTATTGGTTTCTATCAGCTTCCACAATAACAACCGATTATGGACATAAAAAGAATGCATGTACTCTTACCATTTGTATGATCTCACTATTTAGGTGCTCAACCTAAAGACATAAATCATTGATTAACGTCATTCTTTAGAAATCTATTGTAATGACACACGCCATTATTAAGATAACAAGTGTCATTAACAATAATAAAACATGCAGAAGCGATCATCACCAGCGGATTACTGAAAATCACTAAAAATTTAAAACTTTTTGCAAAGAGATCCTCACATAGGAAATCTTTTCTATCAAGAACCATTGTATAACATTTATATTCTAGTTCAAACGTACATAACATGTACCATCTCTTTTTAGAGACTACATCATCAACTTCCTTATAAACATTATATACAGATAGTATACGAATCTCGGGGCATCAAGCCAAAACCTTAGATTGATGTATTAAAACACTGACTAAAAACTCCGAGGACCTGAGAGTACAGAGACGACACATAGGACTTTCTAGCTACATAACTTGACAGACAGTATCTCCACCTGATATCTTACTGTTGTCCAGGCTGTAGCTTTCCTTTTCCTGTAAAAGAGTATCTGCTTCTTTGTCCGCGCCCACCTAAAAATGTTGGATCCCACGGGGGTGAGACAATTGTAAATTGCCCCAGCGGGAGATATAACTCTCTGCCAAAACATTGTTATTGCAGTTTAAAGCATTCTTAACTTTGAAAGCATTGCAACTATTTATGATAGAGCAATATATCATCTATTCTTTTAATAAGGAATGGGAATGACATGTATATCATTTATCTATCATATTGTACCACCATATCAAATCTGTCTTGTAACACTCATTAACTTGACATGTCACCCATGAAACATTCTTGTTTCAATCTGTTGGCCTTAGCCAATCTGCTAAACAGATAAGGAATTACATCTACCATGTACTCATATATCATTAATACATGCATTGGGTTATTACCAATCCTGTGTCATCATTACAGGCATTGAGCCTCTTCCAGGTATTGAACTCTTCCAAACCTGATTACACCGCCAGTCATTGGACTTTAACCAACCCTGATTACAGGCATTACACCTATGCCAGGTATTGGATTTCTCCAAACCTAATTACACAGCCAGGCATTGGACTCTAACCAATCCTGATTTCACAGCCAGACATTGGACTTTAACCAACCCTGATTACACAGCCAGGCATTGGACTTTAACCAATCCTGATTTCACAGCCAGGCATTGGACTTTAACCAACCCTGATTTCATAGCCAGGCATTGGACTTTAACCAACCCTGATTTCACAGCCAGGCATTGGACTTTAACCAATCCTGATTACACAGCCAGGCATTGGACTTTAACCAACCCTGATTATAGGCATTAAGCCTCTGCCAGGTATTGGACTTTAACCAAACCTGATTACACATCCAGGCATTGGACTCTAACCAAACCTGATTACACATCCAGGCATTGGACTCTAACCAATCCTGATTTCACATCCAGGCATTGGACTTTAACCAACCCTGATTACAGACATTAAGCCTCTGCCAGGTATTGGACTTTAACCAAACCTGATTACACAGCCAGACATTGGACTCTAACCAATCCTGATTACATGGATCTTGGGATATTCATCCCTATAATTCATCATTGATTATCACATCCTTCTCTAGGCTTTGAGCCCTGAGGTTAGCCTTCATAGCTTTTCACATTCTTTATTTAATACAATGGTTCCTTTTATTATGTTTATTAAAACATTAACTTTTCTTACAAGAACTTTTATAATCATCTTAGTACCTCTCATTATGCCACAATTATTCTCATGGCTCATAAGGCCCATGAAACATCTGGTCACCTCTTAATAGGCAACATATAACCATTTGGCTCACTAAGCCATTAAAACATCTTGTCACCTCTCACTAGGTAACAATTAACCTTATGGCTCTCCAGGACATTAAAAACATCTTGTCACCTATCACTAGGCAACATCTAATCATATGGCTCATAAGGCCATTCAACATCTTGTCACCTATCACTAGGCAACATCTAACCATTTTATCTCTTGTAATATAATAGGTACACCACTATTCCCTTAATAGGGTTAGGGCTTACTATTCACATCACTTTGGGGTTTCTCATGTCCCATTACCCAATTTAGGGTTAGGGTTTCCCATCTCTCATTAGGATTTCATAGTTATCAAAGTATATCAACTTTGAGATGCTAACAGTGAAGTCTTTCATATCTTGATGTATCACTTACCTCATTACTTCCAACTTTCTTAAATTATTAGCTTATCTTGGATTAAGGTATTTCCCATCTTAATCCTTTCATCCACTAACCTATCACTCTTGCCATGAAGTGCATAGGTTATACATAAGAATGGTCCAACTATCTTTAATGATATGGACTCATCCTTAAGTTAGGAATTAACAAAAATACCATATTAGGTTCTTTTTTAAAACAACTTTAAGTCAAGCATAGAGTACCACGACCGTGCAAGGGGAGTCACCACGGCCGTGCTACCTTGCACGGTTTTGCTACAAGAGATAACCTCATGAATAATATTTATATATGAATTCTATACTTTTATCCTTTCAACTTGATTAGGTCACATCCACCCTTCAATCAAAAGTATACAACAATGATTACATAGTATACCAAGTCATTGATCCTATAAGCAATTAGGGATTCATCCCTTAATTGGCACTTAATCACTTGGGTACTATTAGGGTTTCAACCTTTGTACCTTCATTGATTATCATTGCTAATCATCATTGGATTAATAGAACATTCATCATCTTAATTCTCAAAGATTCAATCACATTGGACCTCCATTACATAAGGTATCCAATTGAATTAGGGTTTCCAATGTTGATTCCTTCAATCATTGAATTCATGGAACCAATCATCAATTAGACCTATACTCATACTTCAATTGAGTTTAATAGGTCAACCTTAAACTGATTTGACCCTCAATTGATCCTGAATTGGTCATCAATTAGGGTTTTATTCAATTGAATTAAGGTTTGGAATCGATGATTCAACAATATTATTCAATGTGAGATTTGTTACTTTGAAACCATTGAACCATCATCCAAATAGGACATGACCTGACCCCAAACGGTCTTGAGGTCGTTTGTATGACCTCCAAACGGTCTTGAGGCCGTTTTCCCATCATATCACTCAAATACAAGCCATACAATTAAGGTTTGGATCATTGGATTGATCACCAAATCAGCAATTGATTACACTTTAACTTAGTATCATTGGATCATCAATTGCTTAACCATACTCACCCCTAGACCTACAAACGGTCTTGGGTGACTTCCAAACGGTCTTGAGACCGTTTGGATGAGATCCAAACGGTCTTGAGACCGTTTGGCTCATCCAACCCTTGGATTTTAGTGAAAAATCATCATGGATTGGTCTATCGAGTTGATCAACAAATCAGCACTTCATTGCAATATAATTGGTACCTTTGGACCTTCAATTGATCAACTATACTTGACCCCAGACCTCCAAACGGTCTTGGGGTGACCCCCAAACGGTCTTGAGACCGTTTGGGTGATCCCCAAATGGTCTTGAAACCGTTTGGGCTAATCAACCCAAAATCTCAAATTAACTCATTGGAATTTCAGCACTAATTTCAATTAGGGTTTGCCCAATTGATTAGCCTTCAGCTCACGATTCCTTGGGAGTTAATCCCTAAAATTTGGTGAGTCATTATACCACATCATCAGGAACAGTAATCCCAAACGTTCAACCCTTGGTCAACGCACTCAAACGGTCTTGAGACCGTTTTCCCAAAAAGTTCAATTAAATCAGATTGATAATCAGCACTTAATCCAATTAGGTTTCCCTAATTGATTAGCCTTCAACTCACGATTCCTTGGAAGTTAATCCCTAAAATTTGGAGGTTCATCAACCAACATAATTATGAACAGGAATCCCAAACGGTAAATGCTTGGTCAACTCACTCAAACGGTTTTGAAACCGTTTTCCCAAACAGATCAAATTAATCAGGTTGAAAATCAGCATTTAATTCAATTCGATTTGCCTAATTTATTGGCCTTCAACCTACGATTCCTTTGGAGTTAACCCCTAAAATGTATAGTGTCATTATCCTACATAATTAGGAACAAAATTCCCAAACGGTCAACGCTTGGTCAACCATCTCAAACGGTCTTGAAACCGTTTTCTCCCAAACGGTTTCAAACCGTTTGCCCTTAAACGGTTTGCTGAAACCGCATAGCCAATCAAATTAAAATGATTTGGAGTAGCTATCAAAACCGTTTGGCTTGGTACTTTTCTTTGGATAAGCATCTAGGATGATTTCATCATCCCCTTCCTTCGAACAACCAAGAACAGCAACCGTTCTTGATGGGATTTTCAGCAAGAAATCAAAAGTGTATCAAATTGAAGAAATCAATCAACAAAGCATAGAGAGTTGATGCAATAGTAATGTTTAAGGGTTAAAGTTATAAAACCCGCCTCCAATTGAGCTACAAAGCTCCATGTCCACGGAAACAATGGTGGATTCAACTCCTTTCACCATTCCAAGGCTCATCCTCATGGTTTGAGCAAAAAGGAATGGTTAGAATTGAAGAGGGGATCAAAATAGGAAGGAATCCATAATTTATTTTTGATTTCCACCATGAAATCATGAAGAACGAGGGTCAAGAAGCTTACTAACAGGTTGGGTCTCGTCCTCCTGTTGCTCCTAAGTCCCCTTGAGCTCACCCAAAGCAAAGGAAGAAGAAAGGGCCGAAAAAGCCTTTCAATTGATTTAGAAAGGGCACTTTTATAAGGAAATTGATGAGAGAGAAAATGCCTTATAAAAATCCAATTAATCCCAATAATGTGGCCGCCTCTTTCCCCTCAACTTCCTTGGGTACGAGGCATCTTCCTTTGCCTTTAATTATCCTTCATTATCCTCAATTTAAAGAAAAGAAAATTAAGCACCTTAATGCTTATTATATAATATCCCATATGTGAGTGGAAATTACTTTTCTTTATAATAAGGTGAGTGGAATTTCACCTACTTAAGATATTTTCGTTCCTTATCTTGGAAAAAGAACGTCCATCCTTATTCAAAATCAACCAATAACATTTTGGTTGAAGGCCCTTTAATTAATACATACATTTTTGCCCTAAATTGAATTAGGGTTTCAATTAGGATTAAATCTTGATTATTTTAATATCAAGATTCTCTCTCCTCCAACTTAATTCAAATGAGATGTCCCTCTCATTTTATTTGCTCTAACTGATGCCAAGAAACATTAAGGACCTTATTGAAGTGGTAATTTGCATATTGAACCCTGGATTTTGGGTAAATTGCACTTTACTCCAAAACTAGGTTTTAATGCACAAGGATTGCTTTACAAGCTTAATCTTGGTGTCCAAGCTTGTGGAAACCATATCACTACATCATATTAATTCTTATGATGTATCAACATCAGAGGAACATCTTATCATGCAACATTTGCAATTTAACCCCTCAACTTGGGTAATTTGCACTTTAGTCCAAAATAAGCAAACGTTGCTTCAACATTGTTCAAACAGAACCAAAATTGAAACATAAGTTCTTCATGAGCCCTAATCACTTTTCACAAGATAAGATTAAGCATATAATCATCTATCTTGATCAAAACACCTAGGGTTAAAGCATAACCCAGGTCAGGGATGTTACAAATTATAAACCCCTAACAAGGATTTCATCCCCGAAATCCCAGATAAAGGGAACAAATATTATTCATTCATCATATCATCATGTCTCTTCATAACACCTCATTGTTATGGAGACATCATAGAACTTTGATCAGCACAAAGTTCCTTCACACAATATTCTCATAGAGTCAATTGAGATCTTATCTTAAAGACATATTTAGTTGTTATGTTTATGCAAAGCATAAACCCCTAACATATGATGTTCATATAATTTTATATAATCAGACTGATTTCATAGTTGACCATTCTGGGTAGCCAACCTAAACCATCTGATAATTCTCAGATACCAGAATCTCTTACCTTGGTATCAGTCACATGTGTTGAAAACACATCATTTCCTCATCTTTCTTTTATCATATTTACAACTTTATTGAACAGGGATCACCTCCCTTGTTCTCTTTATCATCATATAAGGGTCATACTTTTACTTCCTCATATACACATACTGATCTGAATTCATATCAGATCCCTCTTTCTTGTACCTCAGATATGATACATTTATCCATACCATATTTCTAATTTCATGATACTCATTAGATTGTCTCAGAATGATTGCTTGATCAGGGCAATCAAAAAGATATAAATCTAAGAGTTTCCATACTCACTTTATCACCAATAGTTGTATACCTGATCAGGGTTTACAAGTACTGAGATCAAGTAGTATGCACTTACATGCTATCATGTTCCTTGCCTTTCATATTATCATAAACATAAGATTTAATATCCCTGGATTTCATCCAGGCATCTCTTCTATACCTCTTCCTCTTTCATAGAGGTAAGATCAATATAGAGCATTTAAAAGAATACTGAACAGAATTCAAATTCTAGTTCTCATCATTTCTTCCCTATATAGCAACCGATAGGGAAAACAAAATCAACAATCCTCCTTTTTATAACAAAAAGGGTTTAGTGTACTCAGCATGTACACATTTATAACATACCTTTTCCTCACATCATGGTCTTATTAGTCTTATTACTGAAGAAAAACTATGCCATGGAATCTTATAGGTGAAAGGTTAAGATATTTACCTTTACTTAATGGCTACTGCCCTGGTACACTAAGCATTTATTGCACTATTAGTACCAAAAACCTTGGCTTTTTAGAACCATTAGGCAAATGTCTCTAAAATTATAAAGATCATTCCCTACTTCTCAGGTTATTGTCCCTTCTTGGGCACTGCCATCACAGATTTATTATTTGTCTAAACTCATGGTAGAGTCTACTTTCTTGCCATAAGTTAATCTCTTCCATATTTTTCCTTGTTCCAACATGACTAAGTCATTTAGGAACTCTTTTAAAGCTCAAGCTTTCAGTATTAAGGACTGATAACCTAGGTTGTAAGGCTAGTATTCAGTCCACTTATATGCATTACTGTTGCCCTTATCTGCCCAACAAGAGCATGATCATAGGATTCTCTATCCTGATCAGGTCTTAATGGGGATTCTCAGGCACTCATTCTATTCTTGCCTGATCCCTTGCACCTGTTCTTGGTGCAACAACATTGATCTCAGACGTGTGTTCCTTGGGTTCTCCAGTCATTTTAAACTTTCCCCTTTCTCTGCACAAGCAGAAATCATTATAGGGTATACTGGAGGACACTAACACAAACTCAATACCTTAGTCCTATGTCTCTGTAGACTCAGCGAACCTAGAGCTCTGATACCACTAATTGTAATGACACACGCCATTATTAAGATAACAAGTGTCATTAACAATAATAAAACATGTAGAAGCAATCACACCCGCGGATTACTGAAAATCACTAAAAATTTAAAACTTTTTGCAAAGAGATCCTCACATAGGAAATCTTTTCTATCAAAAACCATTGTATAACATTTATATTCTAGTTCAAACGTACATAACATGTACCGTCTCTTTTCAGAGACTACATCATCAGCTTCCTTATAAACATTATATACAGACAGTATACGAATCTCGGGGCATCAAGCCAAAACCTTAGATTGATGTATTAAAACACTGACTAAAAACTCCGAGGACCTGAGAGTACAGAGACGACACATAGGACTTTCTAGCTACATAACTTGACAGACAGTATCTCCACCTGATATCTTACTGCTGTCCAGGCTGTAGCTTTCCTTTTCCTGCAAAAGAGTATCTGCTTATTTGTCCGCGCCCACCTATAAATGTTGGATCCCACGGGGGTGAGACAATTGTAAATTACCCCAGCGGGAGATATAACTCTCCGCCAAAACATTGTTATTGCAGTTTAAAGCATTCTTAACTTTGAAAGCATTGCAACTATTTATGATAGAGCAATATATCATCTATTCTTTTAATAAGGAATGGGAATGACATGTATATCATTTATCTATCATATTGTACCACCATATCAAATCTGTCTTGTAGCACTCATTAACTTGACATGTCACCCATGAAACATTCTTGTTTCAATCTGTTGGCCTTAGCCAATCTGCTAAACAGATAAGGAATTACATCTACCATGTACTCATATATCATTAATACATGCATTGGGTTATTACCAATCCTGTGTCATCATTACAGGCATTGAGCCTCTTCCAGGTATTGAACTCTTCCAAACCTGATTACACCGCCAGTCATTGGACTTTAACCAACCCTGATTACAGGCATTACACCTATGCCAGGTATTGGATTTCTCCAAACCTGATTACACAGCCAGGCATTGGACTCTAACCAATCCTGATTTCACAGCCAGACATTGGACTTTAACCTACCCTGGTTACATAGCCAGGCATTGGACTTTAACCAATCTTGATTTCACAGCCAGGCATTGGACTTTAACCAAGCCTGATTTCACAGCCAGGCATTGGACTTTAACCAACCCTGATTTCACAGCCAGGCATTGGACTTTAACCAATCCTGATTACACAGCCAGGCATTGGACTTTAACCAACCCTGATTATAGGCATTAAGCCTCTGCCAGGTATTGGACTTTAACCAAACCTGATTACACAGCCAGGCATTGGACTCTAACCAATCCTGATTTCACAGCCAGGCATTGGACTTTAACCAACCCTGATTACAAGCATTAAGCCTCTGCCAGGTATTGGACTTTAACCAATCCTGATTACACAGCCAGGCATTGGACTCTAACCAATCTTGATTACATGGATCTTGGGATATTCATCCCTATAATTCATCATTGATTATCACATCCTTCTCTAGGCTTTGATCCCTGAGGTTAGCCTTCATAACTTTTCACATTCTTTATTTAATACAATGGTTCCTTTTATTATGTTTATTAAAACATTAACTATTCTTACAAGAACTTTTATAATCATCTTAGTACCTCTCATTATGCCACAATTATTCTCATGGCTCATAAGGCCCATGAAACATATGGTCACCTCTTAATAGGCAACATATAACCATTTGGCTCACTAAGCCATTAAAACATCTTGTCACCTCTCACTAGGTAACAATTAACCTTATGGCTCTCCAGGACATTAAAAACATCTTGTCACCTATCACTAGGCAACATCTAATCATATGGCTCATAAGGTCATTCAACATCTTGTCACCTATCACTAGGCAACATCTAACCATTTTATCTCTTGTAATATAATAGTAACACCACTATTCCCTTAATAGGGTTAGGGCTTACTATTCACATCACTTTGGGGTTTCTCATGTCCCATTACCCAATTTAGGGTTAGGGTTTCCCATCTCTCATTAGGATTTCATAGTTATCAAAGTATATCAACTTTGAGATGCTAACAGTGAAGTCTTTCATATCTTGATGTATCACTTACCTCATTACTTTCAACTTTCTTAAATTATTAGCTTATCTTGGATTAAGGTATTTCCCATCTTAATCCTTTCATCCACTAACCTATCACTCTTGCCATGAAGTGCATAGGTTATACATAAGAATGGTCCAACTATCTTTAATGATATGGACTCATCCTTAAGTTAGGAATTAACAAAAAGACCATATTAGGTTCTTTTTTAAAACAACTTTAAGTCAAGCATAGAGTACTACGGCCGTGCAGACAGGAACGACCGTGCAAGGGAAGTCACCACGGCCGTGCTACCTTGCACGGTTGTGCTACAAGAGATAACCTCATGAATCATATTTATATATGAATTCTATACTTTTATCCTTTCAACTTGATTAGGTCACATCCACCCTTCAATCAAAAGTATACAACAATGATTACATAGTATACCAAGTCATTGATCCTATAAGCAATTAGGGATTCATCCCTTAATTGGCACTTAATCACTTGGGTACTATTAGGGTTTCAACCTTTGTACCTTCATTGATTATCATTGCTAATCATCATTGGATTAATAGAACATTCATCATATTAATTCTCAAAGATTCAATCACATTGGACCTCCATTACATAAGGTATCCAATTGAATTAGGGTTTCCAATGTTGATTCCTTCGATCATTGAATTCATGGAATCAATCATCAATTGGACCTATACTCATACTTCAATTGAGTTTAATAGGTCAACCTTCAACTGATTTGACCCTCAATTGACCCTCAATTGGTCATCAATTAGAGTTTGATTCAATTAAATTAAGGTTTGGAATCGATGATTCAACAATATTATTCAATGTGAGATTTGTTACTTTGAAACCATTGAACCATCATCCAAATTGGACATGACCTGACCCCAAACGGTCTTGAGGTCGTTTGTATGACCTCTAAACGGTCTTGAGACCGTTTGCCCATCATATCACTCAAATCCAAGCCATAAAATTAAGGTTTGGATCATTGGATTGATCACCAAATCAGCAATTGATTACACTTTAACTTAGTATCATTGGATCATCAATTCCTTAACCATACTCACCCCTAGACCTCCAAACGGTCTTGGGTGACTTCCAAACGGTCTTGATACCATTTGGATGATCTCCAAATGGTCTTGAGACCGTTTGGCTCATCCAACCCTTGGACTTTAGTGAAAAATCATCATGGATTGGTCTATCGAGTTGATCAACAAATCAGCACTTCATTGCAATATAATTGGTACCTTTGGACCTTCAATTGATCAACTATACTTGACCCCAGGCCTCCAAACGGTCTTGGGGTGACCCCCAAACGGTCTTGAGACCGTTTGGGTGATCCCCAAACGGTCTTGAAACCGTTTGGTCTAATCAACCCAAAATCTCAAATTAACTCATTGGAATTTCAGCACTAATTTCAATTAGGGTTTGCCCAATTGATTAGCCTTCAACTCACGATTCCTTGGGAGTTAATCCCTCAAATTTGGTGAGTCATTATACCATATCATTAGGAACAGTAATCCCAAACGGTCAACCCTTGGTCAACGCACTCAAACGTTCTTGAGACCGTTTGCCCAAAAAGTTCAATTAAATCAGATTGATAATCAGCACTTAATCCAATTAGGTTTCCCTAATTGATTAGCCTTCAACTCATGATTCCTTGGAAGTTAATCCCTCAAATTTGTAGGGTCATCAACCAACATAATAATGAAAAGGAATCCCAAACGGTAAACGCTTGGTCAACTCACTCAAATGGTTTTGAAACCGTTTTCCCAAACAGATCAAGTTAATCAGGTTGAAAATCAGCATTTAATTCAATTCGATTTGCCTAATTGATTGGCCTTCAACCTACGTTTCCTTTGGAGTTAACCCCTAAAATGTATAGGGTCATTAGCCTACATAATTAGGAACAAAATTCCCAAACGGTCAACGCTTGGTCAACCATCTCAAATGGTCTTGAAACCGTTTGCTCCCAAATGGTTTCAAACCGTTTGCCCTTAAACGGTTTGCTGAAACCGCATAGCCAATCAAATTAAAACGATTTGGAGTAGCTATCAAAACCGTTTGGCTTGGTACTTTTCTTTGGATAAGCATCTAGTATGATGTCATCATCCCCTTCCTTCGAACAACCAAGAACAGCAACCGTTCTTGATGGGATTTTCAGCAAGAAATCAAAAGTGTATCAAATTGATGAAATCAATCAACAAAGCATAGAGAGTTGATGCAATAGCAATGTTTAAGGGTTAAAGTTATAAAACCCGCCTCCAATTGAGATACAAAGCTACATGTCCACGGAAACAATGGTGTATTCAACTCCTTTCACCATTCCAAGGCTCATCCTCATGGTTTGAGCAAAAAGGAATGGTTAGAATTGAAGAGGGGATCAAAATAGGAAGGAATCCATAATTTATTTTTGATTTCCACCATGAATACATGAAGAACGAGGGTCAAGAAGCTTACCAACAGGTTGGGTCTCGTCCTCCTATTGCTCCTAAGTCCCCTTGAGCTCACCCAAAGCAAAGGAAGAAGAAAGGGCCGAAAAAGCCTTTCAATTGATTTAGAAAGGGCACTTTTATAAGGAAATTGATGAGAGAGAAAATGCCTTATAAAAATCCAATTAATCCCAATAATGTGGCCTCCTCTTTCCCCTCAACTTACTTGGGTACGAGGCATCTTCCTTTGCCTTTAATTCTCCTTCATTATCCTCAATTTAAAGAAAAGCAAATTAAGCACCTTAATGCTTATTATATAATATCCCATATGTGAGTGGAAATTACTTTTCTTTATAATAAGGTGAGTGGAATTTCACCTACTTAAGATATTTTCGTTCCTTATCTTGGCAAAAGAACGTCCATCCTTATTCAAAATCAACCAATAACATTTTGGTTGAAGGTCCTTTAATTAATACATTCATTTTTGCCCTAAATTGAATTAGGGTTTCAATTAGGATTAAATCTTGATTATTTTAATATCAATATTCTCTCTCCTCCAACTTAATTCAAATGAGATGCCCCTCTCATTTTATTTGCTCTAACTGATGCCAAGAAATATTAAGGACCTTATTGAAGTGGTAATTTGCATATTGAACCCTAGATTTTGGGTAAATTGCACTTTACTCCAAAACTAGGTTTTAATGCACAAGGATTGCTTTACAAGCTTAATCTTGGTGTCCAAGCTTGTGGAAACCATAGCACTACATCATATTCATTTTTATTCTGTCTCAAAATCAGAGGAACATCTTATCATGCAACATTTGCAATTTAACCCCTCAACTTGGGTAATTTGCACTTTAGTCCAAAATAAGCAAACATTGCTTCAACATTGTTCAAACAGGACCAAAATTGAAACATAAGTTCTTCATGAGACCTAATCACTTTTCACAAGATAAGATTAAGCATATAATCATATTTCTTGATCAAAACACCTAGGGTTAAAGCATAACCCAGGTCAGGGATGTTACATCTATCATGTTATACCATTATCTCATAATTGAACAAATATATAGATGAAGTTTTCCTTCATTATTAATCAAATCATTTACAAGATATGCCATTACAATGATCATATGATTGGCTCTCGAGGCATACATACCAAAAAACTCTCACTTGCACTTAAAGCCAATTACCCATGAACTTAATCCCAAGTGATCAGACATGACCTTCATGCTTTAGCTATGAAAGTGCTTTTGTCAAGGAGTTAACAACATTGCTTTCAGTTGGTACTCTACAAATCTTCACATCTCCTCATTGTATGATCTCTCGTATGCAGTTCCCTTTTGTATGTGCTTGGAATGCTGATGTGATATGGGTTCCTTACTTTTGCAATAGCTCCATTGTCACAATATAGGTCTAGTACATCATTGATGCTTGGAACCACCCCAAGTTCAGAGATGAACTTCTTGATCCAAATAGCCTCCTTCACTGCATTGGAGGCAGCAATATACTCTTTCGTTATTGTAGGATCAATAGATGCTTCTTGCTTGGAACTCTTCCAGCTTACAGCTCTGTTGTTTAGGGAAAATACAAATTTAGATTGCAATCTATAGTCATCTTTGTCAGTTTGGAAGCTTACATCGGTGTAACCTTTTACCACCAACTATTTCTCACCATCATAGACAAGGAACTAATCCTTATTTCTTCTCAAGTACTTAAGGATGTTCTTTATGGCAGTCCAGTGATTTTCATCGGGATCTGACAGATACCTGCTAGTCATACTCAAGGCGTATGAGACATCATGACGAGTACATGAATTGCATACATGATAGATCCAATTATAGATGCATATGTAATCTTACTAATATGCTTATTCTCTTTATGAGAACTAGGACATTGATCTCTAGATATGCTAATTCCATGAAACATGGGTAAGTAACCTCTCTTTGAGTTCTTCATGTAGAATTTTTTCAACACTTTATCAATGTATGTGCTCTAGCTTAGGCTAAGAAGACTTCTAGACCTATCCCTATAGATATTTTCCTAATATATAGGATGCTTTGCCTGATTTTTTCATAGAGAATGTATTTCATAGCTAGGTTTTTACCATCGATAAATTAGGGATGCCATTCCCCATATATAGTATGTCATCTGCATACAATATGAGGAATACAATCATGCCCCCACTAACCTTTTTGTAAACACATGGTTCATCTTCATTTTGACTAAAGTCAAACTCTTTGACTGTTTTATCAAATCAAAGATTCCATCTCTGAGATTCTTGCTTCAATCCATAGATTGACCTTTATAGCTTATATATTTTATTGCATCCTTAGGATTTATAAAAACCCTTGAGTTGTGTCATGTACACATCCTCAAGAAAATTCCTATTAAGGAATGTGGTTTAGCATCCATCTACCAAATTTCATAGTCATAATAAGCTGCAAAGGCAAATATGAACCCGATGGACTTAACCATGGAAAGTGGAGAAAATGGTTCATCATAGTCAACATCTTGAACTTGTATGAAACCCTTTGCAACCAATCGACCTTTGTAAGTTTGTACACTACCATCCATGTTAGTTTATTCTTGAAGACCCACATGCACCCTATGGGTTATACCCCTTTAAGTGGATCCACTAAGGTCCATACCTTGTTGGTGTACATGAATTCCACCTCAAATTTCAGCATCAAGCCATTTCTCAGATTCTCGTCCCTTAACAACTTCTAGGTAGGTTGTTGGCTCATTATCAATAACCAACTCATCGCTTTCTTGAGTCACACGATAACCAAATGTTTCAGTCTTAAGGCGTGTCCTACTAGATCTGTGAGGTTCTTGTGTTATATGAGGAATTTGAAATTCCACAATGGTTTGTCACTCTCTATGTCTCTCTTACACCTCTATAGGTTCAATGTTTTCTTGTTAATCTTGAGCCTCTTCAATTCCACTTTCCTCCCACTAATTCGTATGGAAATGAATTCCTTTTCTAAGAATACAACATTCCTAGCAACAAACACTTTGTTTTCATGTGGAGTATAAAAGTAGTATCCTTTGGTTTCCCAAGGATATCCAACAAAATAACATTTATCTGATTTGGGTCCAAGCTTTTCGGGAAATTACTTTCTCACATAAGCTTCACATCCCCAAATATTCATAAAAGACACATTGGGGCACTTCCCATACCATATCTTATATGGTATCTTTTGAACCGATTCAGATGGTACACAATTTAGTATAAATGTTGTGGTTTCTAGAGCATAACCCCAAAACAAAATTTGAAGATAAAAAAACTCATCATTGATCGCACCACATCTAGCAATGTGCGATTCTTTCTTTCTGACACACAGTTATGTTGTGGTGTTCCATGTGGAGTCCATTGTGCTATGATACCAGAGTCTCGTAGAAGGTCCTCATACTCTTAGCTTGAGTATTCTCCATCTCTATCAGAATGAAATGCCTTAATACTTTACCAAGTTGGTTATGTGCTTCATTCATGAAATCCTTGAACTTTTCAAGGGTTTCTGACTTATGTTTCATTAAGTAAACATAACCTTACCTACTAAAATCATAAGTAAAGGTAATGAAAAACCAATAACCACATCTAGGATTTGTTCTAAAAGGGCCACACACATCAATATGTATGAGTCATAATAGATCACTTGCCCTCTCACTGTTACCAGTAAAGGGAGTCTTTGTCATCTTTCCCAATAAACAAGACTCACATGTCTCTATTGATTCAAAATTTAAAGAGTCTAGGTATCCATCTTTATGGAGTCTAGAAATGTGTTTCTCATTGATTTTCCCTAGACGACAATGCCAAAGGTATGTTTTATATGAGTTATCAAGTTTTAATCTTTTGGTATTTATGTTATAAATATTTGCCGATAGATCTAGCAAATAAAGACCACATCTCATTGGGGGCACTTCAATAAAAGATAACAACTTTTGAAATAGAACATTGACCATTCTTTATATGAAACTCAAATTGATTCTTCTCCATATAAGATACATAATTAATGTTTCAATTAATGGTAGGTAAAAAATAGTAGTTCTCTAGCTCTATCAGAATCCACTTGTCCAAAGATAAATGATAGGTTCCAACTACAGTGGCAAAAACTCTTGCTCCATTTGCAATGTGCAACTCAACCTCACCCTTTCTGAAAGGCTTACTTCTTTTCAGATCATACATATTTGAACATATGTGAGATCCACATCCGGTATCTAGTACCCATGATGAAGAAGTAGACATATTTATCTCAATAATGTATATATCTGAAGTGGATATCTCTATCCCCTCCTCCTTCTTTCTCAAGTCCTCCAGGTAGAGAGGGAAATTCATTTTCTATTGTCCATTTCGGTGACAATGATGATGATTGCCTCCCTTGTTCACCCCTACCTTTTCTTTGATTGCAGAAGACTTGGGTTTCTAGCCAGCTTTAGCCCTAGGACTTTCCTTTGTCCTTGTTGATCATCATCACAAACGTTGCCTTGTCATTCTTCATATGCACTTCAGTTGGTCCCAACATGCCAAGTAATTCTGACAATAGCTTGTCAAAATCATTCATGTTGTAGTTCACGACAAACATGTTGTATGATTCTAGTAGTGACTGTAGAATCACATATGTGGCCAACTCTTGACCCAAGGGAAATCCTAGTCTAACAAGGTTCTCTGCATACCCAATTAACTTGAGCACATGGGGACCTACAAGATCTCCTTCTGCCATATTGCACTTCAATAATGCCTTTGAGACATCATATCTCTCTTGTCTTTTCTGATCTTGGTACATGTTCTTAAGACATGTTACCATCTAAATAAAATCCATGTTCTCATGTTGTCTCTTCAACTCATATTTCATTGAGCATAGCATCAAGCACTTTACATCTATGACATCTTTAGAGTGCTTCTTGTAAGAATCCATGATAATCTTAGGCAATGTGGAAGTGGGTTCATCCGGCTTTGATGTCTCCAAGACATAGAGTTTGCGCTCTTGAGTGAGAATGATTCTCAACATCTTGAACCATTCATATAAATTATTCTTGTTTAGTTTGTCCTTCTCAAGGACTGGTGGCAAGGAAAATGTGTTATTGGTTGTCATTTGTTTCTACAAAAGAAATTTGTAATTTGTTAAGAACACTTTGATTTTATTTGATGAAAGAAAATTTGATGATATTAATTAGGACTTAAGTTGATTATCACTCCCATTATTTTGTTCAAATTTATATCCATAACATATCAATTCGGAATATTACAGTGTACAACCTTCTAGTGAGCCAAGACCTAAAACAATTTAAGTTATTACCTAGCCAACGCCAGCGTCCATAACCAATTATTATGGTAGACAACATTTGTCAATTGCATCTCATGAAATTCTTGGATAGATGGTGTTCACAACTCCATATCACAATCTATATGTATGCTTCTAGGCACTTAATCTCATCAACGTCATCTAGTTAAGTGTGACCCAAAAGTCAACACGATCGTAGTGCACCCTGCTTGATAGACCCACATAATTGTCATCACACTTCCGTAAGATAGATGGTGCACCACGCTTGGCGTACCTACACTTAGTCCATCAAGATTTTCATGTGTGTTGCTTATGGAAAAAATCTAAGACTTAATATTAGATTGAGGGATTTATATTTACATAAATTAGCACAAACTAACAATATGTATCATATACATACTATACCCACAAACAAAACATGTAATTATGAAATACGAGCGATGGTTATGACCACACTAATGCAATTCCTTAGAGCTACAATGAATTGCTACCGCCTAATGTCCATATCATATGTAACAACATGTACTAGTAGAAATCTATGTTTGAACTAGTTCATTTGGTTGAATCAACCCTAGAGTCGATTGGTTGGTCTCCTAGTCATCAATTGGACTCCATGATTGATTGACTGGACTCCAGTTCAAGCAGTGTCTAGACTCCTCCAATCAATCTATTGGGCCACTAGTCGATCGATCGGATCCTCCTGTTGTCTAGCCTCCTCGGTCCTCCAATCGATTAGTTCAACTAGTAAGTCAGTCGACTCATCTGGTATAGAATGCTTCCTCTTTCCCAAAACATGAAATAAAACCATCATATTCCTATTTAACTTATTACATTGTAATAGTAAAACCTTGAGTTACATTCGAGGGGAGCATAGGAAGAAAATCATTAACTTACATATTGAAAAAGAGAGAGAGGATCAATATGCAAACTGAATTTAAAAGGTAGGAATAAAATCATTCAACCATGTACATACATTCACGAGATATTGGCCATAATCACACTTACATCCACCATCAAAACAATTTGAGGGTGACATATATAAATTATATATATATATATATATATATTATATATATATATAAATTATATATATATATGTTGGGATCGTATTTGGTATTTAATTGGATATGCACATTAATCATTTAAATATTTACATCACATGTAAAAAATAAATGAAATAAAAAATCAAATATATTATTTAAATCCCAAAATACAGTAAATTGATTTGACTCTGATACCACTATCGAGAAATATCGCGACATATATGGCAATGAAAACAAAAAAATTTCTTGCCATATTCTCCTTGAACAACAGATCACATCAACAACTATGGATTGAGAAGGAAGGTTACAAGGCATATACTTGGTCCTGGAGCAAGTCCAACGACTATCCTTGCAGCAATGTGCTTCTTTCACAAGCAACACCCAAATAGTTTTTCAGAGGCGGTCTCCTGGTGTAGCACCACAGATGAGAGTTAACAACGTCCTCCTAGTGGGTAAATGACCTCCACGCCTCTACATAGTCCACACGGACCACTGGGAACTCTTGTAATTCTTTTAGAATAGATAGAAAGAAGTTTTCCCTTCAACATCAACGTGCTAGTGTTGACTTGCTCTCCCTTACTGTCTCTCCCTTACCATCTCTTCCTTTTACAGGTAAGGGGCTCTCACATTACCATAATTGTGAGAGGACAATAGTTGTTAGATATTATTCGTGTGCCTTATGAAACCCTTGACTACCCTCTATTTATGGGAGTGTCACGGTCAGGGTTTCTAGATCAATTGGGAGTCAAAGAGATGAAATTTTATGAATTTTACAGAACCTACGAGTCATGAAATAATTGGTTCATTTTTTAACCAGTCAATTCACACATGAAATAATCGATTCAATACTTGTATTAATTGGTTCACTATGTTTCCTATTTGCAATCATATTGGATTTAATCTGATGATTAAAGTACAACATGACATAAACATCAATCTTTGATCTGATATCATTGATCATTGAAGAGGTTGATCCATAATTTGAACCGATCGATCCAGAATCTGAACCAATCGACTCATTTTCTGAACTGGTCGATCCATTTTCTAGTTTAGCCAATTTTCAATCAATCTTATTTAAATAGAATACCTTAACACTTTAATAATCAACTAAATCATATTCATGAGTAAATTCCTATTCCAGGTAAATCCCATGTGTGTGACCCTATAGATGTCAAGATACTTTGGCAGTAAATGTCCATAACTAATTTATGACATCACAAGTAATGAGAGGTATCTAGCAACACATCATTTCTACCCAAGTAATTGAAAATTTAGAGAACAAATTAGACCTACATCCTATAGTTAGTGTTATAATGATCATATAGTTCCTTTATCTTTGGTATCCGTACTAAACTCGAGGCATGGAAACATCATCCTCTCAGTATTCAATTCATTTTGTTTGAACTAGAGCAGATTGTCTGAGATGCATGTGAGCTCACATATCATATATTGATTCACATGAGTATGGCCATATGTTTCTTAGTCTCGCTTATCAATTTGCCATGATATCAACTTTAGTAGGAGGGACAAATCCCATCTACATCACTCATAGTAATTCCCCATGTGTCACAACATATTCAAGCATCACCATTATGGTAACCCTTATTCAAGGTCACATTAGATGATGTCAAAGTACATCAAATGACATGTGATGAGTGTAGTGATTTTAAGTCTAAGAACCACAATCATCACCATCACTATGAGAGTTGATTCTAACTACCATTCAATGGTTTCCATGTATCACTCTCATTATGAGTTTGTCTGATTACTATTCTCTAACAAGTACCTAAGTATTTGGTTTGATGTCATATATCATGACTTAATGAGATTATGTAATCAACCAACATAGACTTAGTCTTATGTGGTATTGTTGTTCATCAACTTCCGCAATAACATCCTACCCGGGACATAAAAAGAATGTATGTAATCTTATTATTTGTATGATCTCATTGTTTAGGTCCTCAACTTAAAGACATACGTCATCAAGTTGTTGGGTTTTAGGGGAGATAGATAAGGCAACGGAAACAAAAATTTCTTCTCCCCAAACCCAGAACAAAGGAAACGCGTCAACGTCTATACAATAGGAAGGATGGTTTGTAGAGGCGTACCTTGTCACGAGGCTTGCTCGACGATGTTACCTCGCAGCTAGTGCGGTCTTCACCTCCGGTCTTGGACGATGTCTGTGTAGCTCCAGGTCGCACCGGGACTGGCACCTCCTGGTCTCACCGGGACTGTCAGGATTGACAGCTTTCCTCCGAGCGATAGAAGTCTCCCGCCTCTAAAGTAGTCCACACAGACCACCTGGAACTCCGATCTCCTTGTCCCATAAGGAATCGAAGGAGTCGTACCCTCCTATCGGCGTACTAGTCACCAACACACTCTCCTTCCACCAGTCGCTTTATGTAGTTGTCTTTCACTTGTTGTGCCTCCCTTATCGGGTAGTACTTGCTCGAACTCTCTCTCAGTTACTAAAACTAGAGAGAACGACAACTTTACATAGCAACGGGTGAACTGAGTTGTTTTCTTGAGAAGCCCCCACTACCTCTATATATATAGGAGGGTTATGGGACAGGGTTCTCTACCCCGGGCTATGTGGGATTAATGCAGGAGTAGAAGGGTTCGAAATTTTCCACAAAAACAACCAACTGCGCCACCTGAATCGATCGTTTCATTCATGAAACAGTCAGTTGGGGAGTTGAGCCGATCGGTTCACACCTCAATCGATCGGTTGGGGCACCTGAGCCGATCAGTTCACTTTTGAGCCGATCGGTTCGTGGTACTGATCCAACTCAAATTGACTTTCAAATCTATTTCCGATTAATCAAATATTAATCCTTGTCCAAATTGAATTTGTACAAGTAAAATAAATTGTATTTGCAAAATAGTCTTCTGACTTTCCAAACGATCTCGGTTAGACCAGTTAAGCTGATCGGTTCAACCCTTGAACCAGTCGTCTCATCCTGTCTTGAGCTGATCGGTTCATCACATGAGCCGGTCGGTTCACCAACCTGAGCCGATCGGTTCATCACATGAGCCGATCGGTTGGAAGTGCAGACTGTGCAAAATCAGTCAATCGCAGTTTCAATCAATCTGATACTCTAATCAATCGATCCAACACCTTGAATACTATGGTTTTGAGCTATCAATTAATTGAGTGTTTAATTGAACTACAAAACTCCTTTAGTAATAAATCTAAACATCGTTTGTGGATAAACTCCTCTTCCAGGTTAAATCCTATGTGTGTGACCTTACAGGTCCATTTCACATTGGCAGTGAAAGTCCATAACACTTATGACTTCACAAGCAAAGAGCGGTGCCTAGTCACACATCAGTGCTACCCAAGTGAAATAGAAAGTTGGAGAACAACTTTCAATCCTACAATCTGTGAATGGTGTTACAACAAATGTATAATTCCTTTGTCACTAATATCCCGAATGAACTCAAGGCATGGAACAGTCATCTTGTCAACATTCATTCACTTTCTTGATCTCATAGTAGATTGGAGGAGATATGTATGACATCAATATCACATATTGATTCACACATGCGTACGCACGCCTATCTCAATCCTACTCATCAAGTGGCCATGGATATCACACTCCCTTTGGAGGGACAAATCCCATATCTATCGCTCACCCCTCAAAAGCCCCATGTGTCAAAGCCACCCAATCATCACCTTTATAACAACCCATGTTTCAGGACTGCGTTTGATGATGTCAAAGTGTACCCAACGACATGTGTTGAGTGTAGTGATTTCAGGTCTAAGAATCACACTCACCACCATCACTGTGAGAAGTGACTGTGACTACCATGTCATGGTTCCATGTGTCAAACTCACAGTGGGTCTGTTCGGTATACTTGTTCTCTAACAAGTACCTATGTGTTTGGTTTGATATCTCCATATCATGACTAATGAGATTCTATCATCAACCAACACCACAATTTAGTCTTGTGTGTCATTGTTGTCTATCTACCTCCCACAATGACATCTGACTAGGGACATAATAAGAATGTAAAAAATCTTAGCATTCGTATGATCTCATCATTCAGGTCCTTAACCTGAAAGCATACGTCATTGAGTATTGTCATTCTCTAGACATTCAATCTGTTCTATCATTATCTCATATGACTGAACCAGAAAGAATTGTAAGCTTGCCTTTGATCTTTATCAATCTTAATGTATCCCACCAATCATCCCATGATTGGCTCTCAGGGCATACATACCAACAGACTCCCACTTGCACGGCGAGCCAATCACCCTTGAATAATATTCATAGTGATCTTCAAACATGACCCACATGTTACTGTACTCTAGTGCTAACATAGTGAGTTATGGAAACACCTTGCCAGAGTCAGTATTAACTGCATGTCTCTCATCTCTTCATTGTACGTCACACGTATGAGATGGAGTTGTCGTAATATGTGATCTAGTATTCCTTTGCTAACCTTTAGTCACATTGCATGACCAAGTACTTCTTTCTTGTCATCAATGACCAGAATATCTATAAGTTCATCTCTATGAACTCCTATATCCATATAGTATCCAATGTTTTTCTCTAACACACGGATACTCAACATTTCCTTTTAAACGGATTTATTAGAATGTTTCCAATTATCAACAAACATTCACTTTTATATATCCCATATATATATATATATATATATATTGCGGTTAATTTTCTGTCCTTATCAGAAGTTTGCATCTGTGTAACTCTTTACAATGAAGCCTTCATTATTTCCATAGAACTAGCACTTATAAAGTACTTATCAAGTTCTCATGGTATTCCAGTAACCCTTACTGGAACTAGACAAACATCCACTCATCATGTCCCACATACGAGTTATCAGGATGAGCATATCATATTGTCATGTCCTACATACAAGATGATGAATGCAATTTATTCTTGCTATGTCCATACAAGCAAGATGATGGGATGATTACATACATGATAGATCCATATCTACTCTCAGTGTTCCCATTCTTCATAAGAATTGGACACTTGGGCTTGGGATACCAACTCCATGTAACATGGACAAGTTTTCTCCCACTAAATCTATGCATACTGAACTCTTCAGTATAGATTGCCAATGTATGCTCTCTCCTTTTAGGTCAAGAGGTTTTCGAGAACTATCTCTATAAATCTCTATTCCTATCTCATAGGAAACGTCTCAATCTTCCTTAAAGATAATTTTCACTTTGGATTTCCATTCTAGAACATTTCCATTTCACATCAACATGTGGAATGTGAATACGCTCCCACTAAACCACAGATCCCTTCTTTATCTTTGACATATCAGTCAAACCCTTTAACTATATTATCAAAGTAAAGATCTGAGTTGCTTGTACTCAATCAATCACATTGATTAGTCCATTGTAACTTATAGAATTCATTTGCATTAATGGATTCATAAACCTTATAGGTTGTGTCACGTACACATCCTTGTTTTATTCCTCATAGGAATGCGGTTTTAGTATCCTTATGCCAAATATTTTAGTCATTAAGTTGCAATGAACAAGCACCATCCTTTTTCAAAATGTTATCCATGTGTCTTAACACTTAAGACTCATTGGCACTTATGGATTTCATCCCAATGGGTTCTACCATCAAGGTCATACATTATGGTTCACATGGAAGTCATTTAGGATGTAATGGTCATAAACCATAACTCAAAATCCAGTTCATCATATTTATCTAGATAGTTGACTCATCTCATGACCAACTCATCACATAGATAATTGAGGTGTATCTGTTAAGGATATAAGAACTCACAACCCTTTGTGATTCTTAATGTCCTTTATTAGTGTGGGGTATTCTTTATTTAAGAAGAAATTAGTTATTTGATAATCATCCTCTAACTCCTTAGAGTATGACTCCTTGTTGATTTAGACATCATCATGCCTTAATCATGAGTTCACTATGATACACTATCATAATCACTCATAAGGTTCTCAAACATTTGGTTCAAGTATTTCATTCATTGATCTCATCAAGAACTAACACTTTACCAAATTTGTACTTCATCTATGATATTCTTGAATACTTCCAAGATATTCATATTGGTATTTCTCTAAACACCGTTTGAAGTATTAGCTTTTGCTCCAATAAGTATGTAAATACATCATATGTATTATACTTAATAGGATAATCATTCTCCCACTACCACTAGTGAAGATTTATTAATCATGTCCAAGAGATTCATGTCTCTTACTGGTTCTCAAACCAAAAGAGTCTAGATTTATCCATCATATGGAAACTAGAAATGAATTTCTCATGATTTATGCTAATTTGATTGTTTGAGTTATCAATAACTTTCATGTATCATTTTATCTTATGCATACCAAGTACCACAAGACAAATAAGGCATTTCCATAAAGATCATATCTTTAAGATTGAAACACCAACTTTATTAATTGCTATCATTTTCATACAATATGCAAAAAAAGTGTTTCTTTTTTTTTTAAATTGGCCATTCTATTCATCCCGTGGCCTGGGCTCGATCATGGGACCTCTCACTAACAAACCGAGTGTCTAACCATCTTGGTGTCTTCCGTTAGACCAAAAAAAGTGTTTCTATCCATTGGCAAATATGAAATAGCAGTTCATAACTCTATTACATGCCTTCTAGGCTGAAAATAAACTAAATTACTCCTATCTATGGTGGCAACACTTGCCCCATTTATTGAGTGCTTTACATTTTATATCTTGGTATCATATACCTAAAAAAAATGGTATAAGTTTATTTCATGACACCTTCAGGTGGAGACATATGTTGCCTCCTTCTTCTTTAGTTCTTCCAGATAGAGCGGACAATTCCTTTTCCAATGTTCTGGCTTTTGACAATGGTGGCAATTACCTCTCTTGGTCACGCCTCCCTTGGCCTTGAGAGCTGAAGATGCCTTGGGCTCCTAGCTAGCATCAGAACCTTCTTAGCTCTGCCCTTACCCTTGCACTTGGACTTGCCTTTCTTGTTGCTGATCATCATCACAGACTTAGGCTTGTCTTTCTTCATCTGTGTCTCGGTTGTCCTCAACATGCCCAACAACTCTGTCAACGGCTTGTCAAAGTTGTTCATGTTGTAGTTCATCACAAACTGACTGTAGGATTTTGGCAATGATTGCAGTATCACGTCAGTAGCCAACTCTTGGCTTAGGGGAAATCCCAGTCTCGTCAGGTTCTCCACATACCCAATAATCTTGAGTGTGTGAGGACCAACTGGATCTCCTTCTATCATGACACACTTGAATAGTGCCCTGGAGACATCATATCTCTCTTGTCGTGCTTGATCTTCATACATGTTCTTGAGATGCTGAATCATCTCAATGACACCCATGTTTTCATGTTGTCTCTGCAACTCGTGGTTCATGGAGCACAACATCAAGCACTTTGCATCAATGGCATCATTAATATGCTTCTTATAAGCATCCCTTTCTGCCTTTGGTGCGGTAGGAGCAGGTTCCTCTGGATTGGAGTATCTAGGACATAGAGCTTTCACTCTTGAGTGAGAACAATTCTCAATGTCCTAAACCAGTCATGGAAGTTAGTCCCATTCAGCTTGTCCTTCTCAAGGACCGATCACA
Organism: Alisma plantago-aquatica; assembly: GCA_963693085.1. Taxonomy (NCBI): domain Eukaryota; kingdom Viridiplantae; phylum Streptophyta; class Magnoliopsida; order Alismatales; family Alismataceae; genus Alisma; species Alisma plantago-aquatica. The sequence goes on along the minus strand of OY856409.1, from coordinate 379,290,703 downwards.
ATGAAAAGTGATTGTTGTTTGTTGTCATTTGTACTAAAAAAGGAAATATGCAATTTAGTCCAAAACTCAATTTTGACTTATTTGATTGATTTGAAAAGTTGACGATATAATTAGGCCTTTAATTAACTATCACTCCCACTATTTTGTTCAAATTGATAGACCTCACCATCAATTCGGAAGAGTGCAGCGTACAATCTTCTAGTGGGTCAAGATCCTGAAATCCTCTGAGTCATGGACCAGCTCGGGTTGTCACCCACAACTTAGATCTTCCAGGTAGGCAACTTTTGCCAATTGCATCATATGCAACTCTTGAAAGATGTCATATGTAACTCCTTGCCATGATCACCTCCATGCCTCAAGGTGCTAGATCCTATCTAGGTCACCTTGTTAAGTCTGACCCAAAGCCAACACGGTAAATATGCACCCTGCTAGGGCAGACCCACATATCCATCCTTCACGCTTCCACGAGATAGACGGTGCACCACGCTAGGGCGTGCCCACACTTGGCCAATCAAGCTTTTCACGTGTGTCGCATTTGGAAGGCATCTAAAACTTTAATATTTAAATGAGCGATTTGGTTTTATAGGTGCATATACATATCCAATCACCACAATACATAGTACGTATCATATACATGTTATATCCCACAGAAAACATGTGAAACGATAAAAGTGATGATTATGGCCATCCTAATGTGATTCCTCGAGCTAAGAGGAATCATGGTCATCTAGGTCTACATCACATGCAACCTGTCCATGATGAAGTGCTATAGCCGTCTGATTTGATCAACTCATCACATGAATGACCTGCTCATCCTGGCCAGTCGTCTGGGTGCCACCAGCCGATCGGTTGGCTCCTCCAACTGATCGGTTCAACTGATCGTCGTGCATCTCCTCATGGCCACCACCCGATCGTCTCGCTCCTTGAACCAGTCATCTGGATCACCAACCGATCAGTTCACGCCTTGAACCAATCGTCTCAGTTGCATCAGGTTGTCTGCCGTTCTTTGACATAACAGGAAATAAAAGATCTATCCTATTTTACAATTGAATTGGGAAACCCCGAGTTACATTCAGGGGGAGCAAAGGTAGGAAGGAAATATCGAGTTATCTCAAGTTACATCAGGAATAGGATATAGGGAATCGGTGCACAGATCGAGATGCAAGCAACCACATACAACCAAGCACACACATAGGGTTTATTGGCCATAACCACACTATACATCCACCACAAAACTCATTTAAGAGCGACGCGTATCGAGTGCATTAATATTACATATCATATATTTATATTGGGAATTTTTGGATTTAGGATTGGACATGCATAAAGCCATTATTATTCGCATCATATGCAATAATTAAAGGCGACAAGCCAAAATTGATCATATCGATAATCCTAAAGTATAGACAAGTTGACATGGCTCTGATACCACTGTTGGGTTTTAGGGGAAACAGAGAAGGCAGTAGAAACAAAAATTTCTTCTCCCCAAACCCAGAACAAAGGAAACGCGTCAACGTCTATACAATAGGAAGGATGGTTTGTAGAGGCGTACCTTGTCCCGAGGCTTGCTCAGTGACATTACCTCACAGCTAGTACGGTCTTCACCTATGGTCTTGGACGGTGTCTATGCAGCTCCTGGTCACACCAGGACTGGCACCTCCTGGTCTCACTGGGACTGTCAGGATTGACAGCTGTCCTCCGAGCGGAAGAAGTCTCCCGCCTCTGAAGTAGTCCATACAGACCACCTGGAACTCCGATCTCCTTGTCCCACAAGGAATCAGAAGGAGTCGTACCCTCCTATCAGTGTACTAGTCACTGACACACTCTCATGCCACCATTCGCTTTCTGTAGTTGTCTTTCCCTTGTTGTGCCTCCCTTATCGGGTAGCACTTGCTCGGGCTCTCTCTCGGTTACCAAAACCAGAGAGAACAACAACTTTACAGAGCAACTGGTGCACTGAGTTGTTTTCTTGAGAAGCCCCCACTACCCCTATATATATAGGAGGGTCATGAGACAGGGTTCTCTACCTCGGGAAATGCAGGATTAATGCAGGAGTAGAAGGGTTCGAAATTTTCCACAAAAATAACCAACGGCACCACCTGAACCGATCGTTTCATTCATGAAACAGTCGGTTGGGGAGTTGAGTCGATTGGTTGAGGCACCTGAGTCGATCGGTTCACTTCTGAGCTGATCGGTTTGTGGTCCTGATCCAACTTAAACTGACTTTCAAATTTGTTTCTGATTAATCAAATATTAATCCTAATCCAAATCAAATTTTTACAAGTGAAACAAACTGTATTTGCAAAATAGTCTTCTGACTTTCCAAACAATCTCGGTTAGACCAGTTAAGTCGATCAGTTCAACCCTTGAATCGGTCGTCTCAGCCTGTCTTGAGCCGATTGGTTCATCACATGAGTTGATCGGTTCACTAACATGAGCCGATCGGTTCATCACATGAGCTGATCGGTTGGAAGTGCAGACTGTGCAAAATCAGTCAATCGCAGTTTCAATCAATCTGATACTCTAATCAATTGATCCAACACCTTGAATACTATGATTTTGAGCTATCAATTAATTGAGTTTTTAATTGAACTACTAAACTCCTTTAGTAATCAATCTAAACATTGTTTGTGGATAAACTCCTCTTCCAGGTTAAATCCTATGTGTGTGTCCCTGTAGGTCCATTTCACGTTGGCAGTGAAAGTCCATAACACTTATGACTTCACAAGCAAAGAGTGGTGCCTAATCGCACATCAGTGCTACCCAAGTGAAATAGAAAGTTGGAGAACAACTTTCAATCCTACAATCTATGAATGGTGTTACAACGAATGTATAATTCCTTTGTCACTAATATCCCGAATGAACTCAAGGCATGGAACAGTCATCCTATCAATGTTCATTCACTTTCTTGATCTCAGAGTAGATTGGAGGAGATATGTATGACATCAATATCACATATTTATTCACACATGTGCACCTTCGCCTATCTCAATCCTACTCATCAAGTGGCCATGGATATCAAACTCCCTCAGGAGGGACAAATCCCATATCTATCACTCACCCCTCAAAAGCCCCATGTGTCAAAGCCACCCAATCATCACCTTTATAACAACCCATGTTTTAGGACTGCGTTTGATGATGTCAAAGTGTACCCAACGACATGTGTTGAGTGTAGTGATTTCAGGTCTAAGAATCACACTCACCACCATTACTGTGAGAACTGACTGTGACTACCATGTCATGGTTCCATGTGTCAAACTCACGGTGGGTCTGTATGGTATACTTGTTCTCTAACAAGTACTTATGTGTTTGGTTTGATATCTCCATATCATGACTAATGAGATTCTGTCATCAACCAACACCACAGTCTAGTCTTGTGTGTCATTGTTGTCTATCTACCTCCCATAATGACATCCGACTAGGGACATAATAAGAATGTACAAACTCTTAGCATCTGTATGATCTCATCGTTCAGGTCCTTAACCTGAAAGTATATGTCGTTGAGTATTGTCATTCTCTAGACATTCAATATGTTCTATCATTATCTCATATGACTGTACCAGAAAGAATTGGAAGCTTTCCTTTGATCTTTATCAATATTAATGTATCCCACCAATAATCCCATGATTGGCTCTCAGGGCATACATACCAACACGAGTAACATCATTCTTTAGACATATACCTTGTTATACCATTATCTCATAATTATACAAACATATAGGTGAAGATTTCCTTCATTATTAATCAAATTGTCTACAAGATGTACCATTACGATCATCATCTTATTGGCTCTCTGGGCATACATACCAACACATACATGTATATCAAATTTTAAATGTCGTGTCTCCAATCTGTCTGCACTGTTTCCCTATCCACTTAGTTTCCTACAAGCAAGTTATATTGACTTTTCTTCTAATCATGGCATCCATTATCTCCAAGGCCTTCCCTATCAAAGAGCCAATAGTCCAATATACTACTCTCATTCCTTTTTGTTGAACTTACTTCTTTACATGCTTCTGTCTAAAAGTTGTTTGTGCACATGTTTCACTATATACAAGCAATGATGAGGTAGGATTAGATTCTTTACCCACATCTGTTTAAGGTGTGGAATCCCTTGAATGTCCATCAACACAACTAGATGCCACTGTGTTAGAACCCCTTGCATATATCATTGCATCCATATTGATGCATTGTGTCACCAAGTAGGGATGCTCCAATAAAATTCTTGTTAGGATCCATGTCAAAAAAAGAGTAAACAAATTTTATGGTCGGCTATTAACCTACCTCCAATCCTCCTCCTTTACCCGGGCTTGGGACTTGTGATATTTACACAAGACACATGGAAAATAGGAGGAGTTTGCATTTCTGGAGGGTTTAGAGCATAAATTCATAATCACACCTAGGGTTTAAGTCAAGTTAATCTTATAAATTTGAGAATATTTAATCCTCACACCTCCAATCTATCCTAAAGAAGTGAAATGGGGAAGAAAATAAGAAATTATTGAGATTATAACCCATCTTTGGGAAATAATGAATAGAGGTTTACGAAGATAAAAAATGATATAATAAGAAGAAAAGTTATACAACTTACTAGATATTCCAATTTCAAACCATTTCAGAAAGATTCTTTTATTGATATTTTTAATTATCCCTTGCATTTCTTCTTGATTCTCTTGTAGGGAAAGTTACATGAGAGATAGGTATAAACGTTGAATAACATGTTTCTACATCTTATCGAGTCTAAAAGAGTTGACTTGGGTTATATATATATATATATATATATATATATATATATATATATATATATCACCATGTCACATACTTAAGGGACTTACTTAGATCTCTCGCATCAACCTCCCATGATCAATATTCCATGATAAATTTGACTTTGGACTCAAACACTCTAAGGCGTCGACGTGTCTTGACTTTAACCAAGCATAGGAGTCACTCCACATAAATTTAATGTATTTTTATATGGACATGACATCGATCAAACAAGTATATTTCTATAGACATCACATTAATCAAATAGTATGTAAACATGACATTGACTACCCTTGCTGATTGGGACCTCCAAAAAGCAAATCAGAAGCATATGAAATAACTAGGATACCAAGTGGAGACAATATGAAACATGTTTTATCATCATGGTTCTCCTAAGTAGTGGGTGATAAACACTCAATCATATTCCTATAGACTATGAATCATAATTAAATCACTAACCTTACTAACTACCATCAATACACAACCTACAAGTCATGGATTTCTTAACCAAAAATTTATATGCATATGACATCATCAAAAAATTACTAGATGCTATCTCTTTAGTGTTTCCACCATGTATTCTTCATACTTAACGTGTTAAAAGTTTAGATTGATTAGTATGCTATCAAGATTGAATCGAAAACTTTATCAATAAGAAAATTTTAAAAAAAACCATTCAAATAGTTGTAATTTTTTTGTGATTGAACATTGTTAACTAAATATATGTTAATTAAATTTTCAACTCAACTAGAGGCTAGAAAAGATAACAAAGAGATTAAACATACTAATCTAGTGTGTAATGCTAACCAAAAAATGGGTCATCACACATGTTACATAGTGACACACCATCTCCTGTCGTGTAAAAAATAATGGATGAGCTTTTTTTATAGGATTTGGTTCCTCAAGGGAAGTTACATAAAACCTCCTCACTATTTGGTGATGAAAAGAAAGTGAAAATATGGTGAAAATAAGGTGAGTGGTTAGTGTGGAGGTGTTTTCTATTGAGGTACTCAGATATGACACACAACTTAGTGGAGGTGCTATAGGGGTGGAAAATTGCATACAAACTTAGATCTCACTTTCTAGAGTTTGCACTGAGATTTGGATGTATGTAGGAATTTGTTACAAGGTGTCTATCTATATAATATGTCTCTCATGGGTTTTCAAGGTGGAGATCTTGACAGAATGTGAGTTGGACTCATTTAATGGCATATAAAGTGGTTGTCCAGGGTACATGACTTTTGATACAATATGTAGGAAATTTTTGTGTTCAATTTTGTAGAGAAATGAGGAAAACAAGCACACCATTTTTTATCTTCAAAAATTAAATAGTGGTCATGTCAAGGTTGAGGATGACAACTCCCCTCCTCAAGAGATGACTTCGATTCAAACTAATATCTCACAACGTACAAAAAAAATAAACCAAATTATTTATATAGATGGCCTTAAAACTACAAATAACTTGACATTTGGGCCACATATTTTATAATTCATCTATTATTCTAAGATATAATAAACACAAGTTCGGACTTACTAATAACCCATTTTGTTCATTTTCTATTAAGCTTAAAGACAGAATACATAATGATCTAAGAGGTGTATTTTAATTATTCCAAAGACATTTGTTCACATATGATTGCTACTATCAAGATTTGGTGTTTGATGCGGCCGTTAACTTAATAAGAAGTTTCACTGTATAAAATAAGATGCCAAGTAATAATATGAAGGAAATGTAAACACGAAACTTTAAGAATATTATAAGTAGGTTACAATGTAGTAAAATAAGAGAGTTTAAAGTGAAAATAAATTTCCAATAATAAACTATAAGGATTCAATTCAGATCCAATTTTCATGTATGTTATAGTTTTCTCTAGAATAACTAAGTAGATTTCACTATTGAGAATTCAATTCAAGATTTGGGAACAATTGTTTCATTCAGTGTGTTTTGCTGGTCTAGCCAACTTGGTTCACTTGCATCCCACGTTGCAAATTCAACTCATTTAAGGTTGAAATGTTATACAACTTTTCCAAACTAAACCAAGTTCACCCATTTCATCACGAATCACCTCAATTTGAGCTCACTACAAAAATTTTACTACTTTTTCTTCTTGTTCCTACTCCTAAAAACCAAAAAAAATATTACACTTGGGGATCATTTTATTTCAAATGGTGGGAAGTCAAACATAGGAGAAAGGTTATGGATTTAGATAGAAAAATAATGAAAATAGTTTAAATTTTCCCAAGTATTACAATAGGGGGAAGAAAAGTACTTAAATTGACCTTGGAAACCTTAGTTCCGCAACAAAAACATAAGTGAGACATTTCCTCTAGATCAATAGATTTTTGAATGGTAGAATCAGATAAATGATTTAGATCTCATGTATAACCTCTCATATTTGAATCCCCCGGTGGTGGTGTTCAAAATTATTTCTCCCGAAGCGTTCTTGGCCTGTGCACGACTAATAGGGGTTCCGTTTCTTGTAGGATGAGCAGACCTCCCCAAGTTGGGCCCGATGCAAGCCTTATGGGTCTCCTCCATCAACAAAAAAACCTCTCATATGGGTGGTTAACTTTCTTTTTAATTACCATTATCCTTTTTTCATTGAATACATTTAATTGAGTGTACTTTCCAACTAATATTCCAATTGAGCCACTATTTTTGTCCGAGTAGACCTTTTAGTCAGCTAACCTTTTGACGGGGAAGTCCGCTTGACTAAATGGTTAGTAAAAGCCACATTAAGGATTGGATGGGCTCCCCTAGAAGAAGTCCAATTGACCCAAGGTCCTTTGAGTTGACTTAACTCATTCTAGAGAAAATCCAATGAGTCGAAAGGCTTAAAACCTCAAACTGACTTACAATTTTGTCTCACAATTTATAGGATGTTATTAACATCATCAAAATTTATTAATTGTGGTTCATTCTTGTCCATGCCTTGAATGTATCAAAACACCCTTCCTCGTAACATAAATCAACAAAATTGAGACTTTATATAATCCCCTTTTAATTTAATCATCAATCTAATGTGATTCAACTTATTATATATTATTATTATGCCAGATTTAAAAAATCAACACTGAAATTTCAACACCTATTGAGTCATTGAGGCATGCAAAATTATTATTTAGAAGGTAAATAAAGAACGTGTCCTTATAGATTATTTGGCCCTTCACTTATTTTCGTGCCTAGTGAATTGCTCGAGTTTTTGTTTGTATGTGGTATAGATAAAGGTTTTTATAAGTTAGTTTATGTCTCATATGTCACATTCATGGTGGAAATTTTAAAAGTATGTTTGAGTAGAATATCATTTTTGTAGTGGTATAAATTTGATCATGTTTGAACTCGTGGGTGATTAGCAAAGTATACTTCTTGTACTAGATCTGACCAAGTACATGATTTTGTTATGAATTATCCAATAAGATTCTCTATTTGTTAATTCTCTATTGTGTGTTCTTGCGCTATAACTTTCACTCATTGCAACTTTGCAAGTTATGCCAATCCCGAATGGCACATTGAGGAATGAATGGGCACAAAAATAATTTTGTTGTGGAAGCTTGGTTTATTCCTTATTACTTAGAGATTAATAAGTTGAAATGAATGTGGCTAGGTATCTTGTTCCCCGTTACCTTTAAATTCTTGTTCATGTTTCCTTCTCTTCTCTTATTGTCCATGTTAGGAACAAGATCATGTATGGACAATGTATTGACTATTCATATGGTTGTTGATCTCACTACACATGATATATATTTTTCTTTAACCTTATTTGATGAGTTTGAATAATAAGATGTGGGCAACATTATGATTGGTTTTTCAAAAAAAATCATAAAAAATTGTAGGGGACATAATATAGTCTATCTACAAGATTATAAAGGCATTATGTGCACTACTACAATATATCATAATTTGACCGCTTTCCTAGACTAAGCAAAGAAAGGACATAGCACCATCATAACATACTTCATGAATAAAAATTTATCAAACACGTTCAATTAAAGATTTTGTTTGCTATATAAATCAAGGAAGAGATGCACATAGATGGTTAAAGCATAGAATATGACAACAATTAATACTATCTAATTTCCAATGAGTTACTACCAAACAAGACTCCCATGTACTATTTTCCATATCTAAGAGGCTTTTATGTAACTTCAGAGACCATGGATTCTTGATGTGATGAAACATTTAACTAATAAATTAAAACATATAGACTTCATTAGAAGGCCCAAGAAGGTCGCCATTGGTCGTTGTTCCACCAAAATTGTCATTTTTGGTGCTCTTTGATTTCTCTCTTAAAAATTTATTATATTATGATCACCAACTCCTACTTTTGATGCAATTGTGATTTATGAAAAAGTAAATATTGCCTTTTCCATACATATCCTAATAATAAACTCTTGACATCATTTTCTTGTTATTTTCACCTTCTCTATTTTTTTGATGATTACAAAACTTGATCAAGGCACATAGAAAATGGATTGTTTGAAGCATATTCTCGTACACAAAAACTTAATAAAGACACTATGAGAATATGTGGTTTCATAGAGGTGACGGAAGAAATAAAGAAGGCGATGAAGCATTTCTCATATCAAGAAAATGAGAGTCATATAGATATGGGGTAAGATCTACACAGCTAAGCTAGTATATACTTATTACAAATTCTGAGGACACACTTTTTCTCACAAATATATGTATGGCATATTATATGCCCACTTAAGGTACATATTTTTGTATGGCTTATATGGCATGACAAGAATTATATTGACACACATCGCAGGATATTTGATTTTGAGTGTCCATCTATTTGTCTACTGTGTAGAACACATGAAGAAACCAATCAATATCTTTTTTTTACATACCACACAATCATATTTATATGGACACACTTCACTAATACCACCATCATCCTTGCATCACCTAGACTCAATTTGGAACATAGACTTTCTAAGGACATTAATTACCCATTAGGCACTGATAACAACAAATCCATCATTGCAGCTATTATATGGAACACATGGTTGAGAGGAACAACAAATATCACAACATTATTTGCATAACTAATGAACAATTGATTCATTCGAGGATATCACTTTATGACAATTATATGTTATGTAGATGATTTTGGAATAGGCAAGCTTCTAGCTATACAAACCACTCATGATGATGTGGGCAATGGTGAAGTACCACACATGGCTGGTATGAAAAAGATTTTGGAAGAGATCGGTAAGAATTAGAACATGTCTAGTTTCTTGCAGCATTTTTATATATACATGGGGATGTTATAAGGGAAAAACCCACCCATTTTTCAGTTGCTTATGTACTTTTAAGACTCTTGAATGTTTCTATGATGGGTAGGAATGGCAATAAAAGATGAATTCCCATCAAATAAACTGACCCACCACACTCCACACCATGAAAATGGGAACCCATTGATGAGATTGTAGTGTGGGTCAGATGAGAAAAACACCAAAATTGTTGGTATGGTTCTTGGGAACCCGAAGGTCAGCACATTTTTCAACATCCACAGTTTGAAGGAAAAAGAAAAGGAACCAATGGAAGAGGAGAAGCTCGAAGTTGTGAGGCACTCTAGAGGAGATTCTAGTCTGAAGTAGATGAGCCTGGAGAACATGAAGATCCCGATCTTAAGGAGGTGTTGGTGTTGATAAAGGATCATGTGATAGAATGCTTATGTATGGCAAAGGAGACATAGGTTGAGGATGCTCTTGAGGTAGAGGAGCCAATGATTGAGTCAAGAAGCATGTGAAGCAAAGAGGTGGCATGATTTTCCCAGTATACTGGAACCGAAAAAGCCATGCCAGAAGACCCATTCACCTTCTTTGACAAATGCATCCCCATTGTTTACACATCCGATGATGGTGACTGGTTCCCTGACGGCTTAGATTGTCTAAGAGTCCAAGGGGTCACGACCTAAATGTAATGACCGCCACAAAACTAATAGATAAATCGTTAATAATTAAGCAGAATAAACATAAACAACGGATTAACAAAAATCACTAAAAATTAAAACTATTTTGCAAAGAGATCCATTTCTAGGAAAACTTTTAAGGAAGAACCAAAACCTTATATACATCATTATTCACATTGTAACTACATTGTACCATCTCATCTCGAGGATAACATATAACAGTTGCTTTGTCAAAACATATACTGAATCGACAAAAAACCTCGAGGCATACAAGCCAAAATCTCTGATTGTTTATAAAACCATTACGTACTGACTCTAAGGACCTGAGAGTATAGAGACGACACATAGAACTTCTATCTACAAGACACGACAGACAGTATACTCAACCTGAGCTATTACTGTTGTCCCTGCTACTGTTGATGTACCTCTACAGTGTGGTCTCTACCTCTTTGTCTGCGTCCACCTAAAAATGTTGGTGACCAACGGGGTAAGACCCATGTCCCAGCAAGAGATATAACTCTCCGCCAACAATATTATTATCACAATTAAATAGTATAAAATTGGGCAGATGATTCTTTTACATTAATAACAAGATTTAATCACTATTTAAGCAGAGTAGAGCAATATCATCTTCTGAAGCATTGCAACTATATATGATAAAATAGTAAATCATCTATTCATTTTATAAGGAATAGGAAGAACATGTATAACATCTATCCATTTAAGATGTATAAAAGAAATGTAACATCAACCAATGATTTTCGTATTCAATCCTTCAACAAATATGCTACACGGATGATTACATTTTACAATCACACTTATGCCCTGAGGAGATGAGGTATACCGCTCATACTCCAACTGACCACTGTGAAGTCAAAATCGGTACCATACAAGGTCAATGGAAGAGCTGACTGCCATGACCTCACTTGTCTCGGTCAGTGCGAAACCACAAGCAAGACATCCCGTGTCAACTGCTAAATAGCTTTCCAGGGTATACTGACAACTTTATTATAGAGCTATAGCCACAACATGCACTCTCTTCAGGATTGAGATATTCCAGTTATCTACACATCAATCTTGGCATTCATCATCATCGGGAGATTCATGATACATCCATCCCGGCATTTATAATAAAGGATTGAGAGATCTCAATTATCTACACATCAATCCCTCATTAGGGCATAAGGATATTCACGCCCATCACCCCCGCATATTAAAAAATATGCCCTCCAGGAGATCCCGTGGGAAAACTTGTTTCACCATTCATCAGCTACTGACACTGATGGATCTATGGTCAGGGCGCTACATGATAAGATTCCACTTGATTAATTAAGTGCATTACCGTATCTTTTAGCATCAGTCAAGTTTCAAACATGAATTATTATAACAGATGCTACAAAGAAAAGTGTAATACATTTGTCAATTACTTTTATAACCTTTGGAACACTTCGAATGCATAACACTTGAGATCTCAGTCCCTTATCACATTATTGACTATTCTCATCCCTTAATATTATCATCATCATGATTACTAGATCTGGGTATTCAAACCCTTAGTTCATTACTGAACATTGTTACTACTTATTAGGTAACTATTATCTCTAGGTCCTCAGTCCAAGGTATACATGATACTTGTTGTACAAGCATTTCACATGGCTCACAAGTCCCATTTAAATGTCTTGTCACCTCTCACTAGGCAACAATTATTCACATGGCTCACAAGGCCCATTAAACATCTTATCACCACTCACTAGGGAACAATTATTCACATGGCTCACAAGGCCCATTAAAACATCTTATCACCTCTCACTAGGAAACAACTATCTTTTAGGTCATCAGACCACATAAACATTATACTTTTTATACAAGTATTTAACATGTCTCACAAGACTTATGCAATAAGAGAAATACAACCTTCCCATTATTAGGGTTAGGGTTTCCCTTTATATCTGAATAGGGTTTCAAGTTCATATTATCAATCCAAACCCTAATTCATTGCTCCACACATTTAGGAGCATACATTGATATCATAAGTATTCAATCATACTTATTTATTCTCATCATTTACCATTAAATGCTTCTCAACACAAAGTATGAGTTTCTCTCTCATCCTCACTAGGATATTAATTATATGATACTGTATTATCTTGGCTTAACCCTTTCTCAAGGTATGTTAGCCTACACTTATCAAAGTGCATTTAACTCATTACATCTTAATGTAACAATTGACATGACACACTTCATGTGTTACTCATCCAAGTAAATTGGATTTGAGGTGCATCAAGGTGTATCAACCTTGAGGTGCTGGATGTGATATTTATCATGCCTTGGTATATCACTTCCCTCATCACTTTTAACTTACTTAATTTTATCAACTTATCTTGTATTAGGGTATTTCTCATCCTAATACTTTATGCACTAACTCATCACATTTATCCTGTTGTGTATTGACCATAAGTCACACACTTGAATTACCCAACTATCATTAAGTGATATGGACTCATCTCGGGTTAAGGCATTATTGATATAGGGTTGACCATTATCAACCACTTTAGGTGTTTCACCTATCAAGGCATTAATCATACCATTACTTGGTGTTACACTCATTACTCATAAGAGTGTCTTGCCCTGACATTTACAAGGTGTATCGGGTTGAATCATGTATGTCACGTTGAACACATGTATTGGGTTAGGTGTATATTGAGCTAGACATCATCATATCCCTCATACCATTACCCATCAAGGTATCAACCCTTCCAATCATATGGTGTATTACCTTCACCATACATGGATATAACATCCTCACCTCACTTGAAGATATTTTCCACATCATACTTTAGTGTATTGGTCATCACATGTTCTAGGGTATTAACCACCTTACCACTTTTGTCATCTAGTGTATTGGGTTACCCACCATATCATTTTAGAGATGTGTTCTCAACACCATATAATCCAAGAGGTGTATGCTTAACCCAATATTGGTTTAGAGGTGTATGCTTAACCCAATATTGGTTTAGAGGTGTATGCTTGCTACCCATATCACTTTAGAGGTGTATGTGTGCTTCACACCATATCGGGTAAAGAGGTGTGTGTGTGCTTCACACCATATCAGGCAAAGAGGTGTGTGTGTGTTTCACACCATATCGAGCAAAGAGGTGTGTGTGTGCTTCACACCATATCGAGCAAAGAGGTGTGTGTGTGCTTCACACCATATCAGGAAAAGAGGTGTGTGTGTGCTTCACACCATATCGGGCAAAGAGGTGTGTGTGTGCTTCACACCATATCGGGCAAAGAGGTGCTTGCTTGTGTGCTTGAACCTGATATCACTTTATAAGGTGATACCATCATCTTCAAGCTCTAAACCTTCGTTCTACTTGTTCTAGTACAAGGATAAAAGGTCTAATAAACTACTAGAACTCGTAAATATATCAAGTATTCAATAAAATTTTGGAATTGAAAGTAGATCATCATGTATAGAAAGAAAGATGGTGAATGATAATATGTTTGGGTTCAAGTTATATAACCCACCTTAAGAACAACTTCAAAGCTCCAAGCTCCAAAGCTCCATGTTCCTAAGGTTGAATATGACTTATCAAAAGTCCAAGGCTCGTTCACAACTCCTTCATATATAAGGAATCACCCTATTTAAGAACTTAGTGAAGAAGAAAAGAAAGGAAGATCATAACCCTAGATCCATGCTTCAATCCAAGGTTGAAGATGATCATGGACTTGCCTTAGATTTAATATTTGAGCTCCTTCTTGACCCTTAGCCCCTTGCACGATACCTCACTACTCATGCACGATATGACATCACGTGTGGCTGATATCTCCTTCACTTATGGCCAAAAACACTCCACTATGGCCGATATCACCTTGCTAAGGCCGATACCCAAGGCCTATGCATGATACCACTTCACCTATACATGATATCTTAGAGCAAGGAGGTGGTAGGATTCGAAATTTTTTACTAGTGAGTGAGTAGAAGGGTATATATACTTGAGGTTCATGAAAAAGTGTGTATATGAGGTGTCATCAATTTGAGCTACTAGGTTCCACGTGTCCATGCATGGATTGACACATGTTCTTGCATGCACTCCATATTTATCTTACCATGAAAAATAAAAACTTGAGGATAATTCAAGGGATAAGGGTCGGCCCTCTTTGGTTATCTTCAGGACAAGCCACTTCCACTCACATTATTATATTCACAATTCAATGCAACCTTTCCCAAGGAAAGTTGCAAGCCGATATCCATTGCTTTATTGAGGTGCTTAGCTCATTTTTTAAAAGTCAAAGAGTTAACAAAATGATATGGGGGTCTCCTCTTTGGCTCCTTGGCCAATAGGGACTCCCATTTAACACTACAACCCGATACACTTAATACAATCTCAAATTAGGGTTTCCATTCAACCCATTTTCTTGGTTTTTTCATCACCAAGAATACTACCACTCATAAATGATTCAAACATGGTGTCTCATTCATTCTCTCTCCTCTAAATGATACATATAAGAAGTAGAAACTCTCTAGAGGTGGTAATTTGCATATCAATCCTACATTTTGGGTAAATTACAAATTGTACCAAATTTGGTGCACACAGTACTAACATTATTCAAACAAGCTCAAACTTGGCTTTTAGGATTTCCACAAGCCACCACTTAGCATCATTATCTCTCTTATGATGCTAAAGAACTTATTACATGTTCAACATGTGATATATTGTAATATAACCCCTTATCTTGGGTAAATTGCACTTTGGTCCAAAACAAATGAACATTGCTCAAACAACATTCAATCAGGACCAAACTTGAAACATAAGTGTGTCACATGATAGCAAAACACCTTAGAAGATTATATTAAAGTTCTAAGTAACTTACTTAGCCAAAACAAATAGGGTTACCTCATAACCCAGGTCAGGGTCATTACACTAAACTTGTCCAACAATCATCCAAAAATCAATTGTCATGTTACATCTGGAGCATCGGTGGTCGGTGGCGATCTTGGTCTTTGACGACGGATCGTCAGGCCGGTGGATGCTCGAGAAGTAGCTGACCAGAAGCCCTTGGAAGAAAAATGTGTGTCGAGAAGCATGCCAAAGGACGTGTTGTTGGGGACATTCAACATCACCATGTTTTGCAACCCCGAAAGAGATTTCAGGTCACCAGATAAGTAATTGTGGGGAGGTCTAGTGGTGACACCACGCTAACTTCCTAGTGGCGATGATGTATGCAGTGAAACTGGGATCAAGCAGACGGGGACAAAAGTGGTGGCTGGCATGGAAAGAGACACTGTTGGTGGTGATAGCGATGGGAGCAGAGCATTTGGAAGAAGGGGAAAGAGGTGGTGGCAGCAGGACCACAACTACGCGGTGTAGGCGGCGGCAGGCATCTAGCAGACAGGACGAAGGGGGTGATGACAACGTCGATGAGTGCATAGTGGCAGTTGTCATGAGGTGATGACAACGAGCATCTAGCAGAATGGGGCCGCATTAAAATAAGACTTTGGCCGACAACTAACCATGTAAGGTGGAAGGCTCCAACCACTTAAGAAGTAAAGTGCTCCAACTTCATGCATGATTGCATAATAACAATTGATGATCGGATCTTCAGAGACATTCAAACTCTAAACCACCATCTACCCAAATCAAATGGGCTGGATTTTCATTCTATTTTTATAATTAATGGAGCGAATTGGGTGGAGACCATATAGGCGATTTTTCACTTTTTGTCATCCCTAATGATGGGGCGACATTATTGGTGATCACTTCTATCACTACAGGTTGTATATGTACTCCCTACCTCCATGGGATTGCATGTGGATATTAACTATCTATATGAGGAATGATTACAATAAAAAATAATAAAATGCGATTTAAATGTATGTAATCTGCATGTGGGAGTTGGGGGAAAAACCAACTGCTGTAATATTGGAAGCCAACAAGGGTTAGTTTGGTACTAGCAGTAAACTTCGTACAGCTTTCATTGAAATCCAAACGGCTAGCAGGCGGGCTACGGACTGCGTCATTGCCAACTCGAGGTTCGAACAGGTTATTGTCGTAAATAAAATTGAAACGAGGGCACTTTAATTTTCTACATACTAAAATCTATGCGCAGCTCACAGTGGTGTGCGTCTCTCCTCTCGTCCTCTGTAAAGCGTGCCTGCAACATCTTTCCTTCTCGCCTACTCGGCTACTCACTACTGGGTCACTGCCACTCTCTCTCCCTCACTTCTCCCATTTCCTGATCAGCTCTTTCTCTTTCTCCGCAGCTAGAATGGGAATCCCTACAGCCGTCGTTTCCCGTAACCCTAGACGCATCTTCGTCGGGTTTGAGCTGCTCCTGCTACTCTTGCTACTACCCGTCTCCATTTTCACCACTAATGCCGGCGCGGCCAGGATCGCCACGCCTCCGGCTCCGTCTCCTGCTGCCAGTGTCGTCGCCCATCCTCCTCCTTCCACGACCCCTACCCGCAAACCAGCCCCTTCGTCACCGTCCTCCTCGTCGTCCGCCCTAGACCCGAAGCAGCTCTCTGCGCTGCAATCAATGAACCTCCCGACATCCAGGGACCCCTGCACCCTCCCTGCGCCGCACAACTACACATCCTGCGACTCCGCTTCCCCCTTCCAGCACGTTCTCTCCCTCTCCCTCACCAACTGCTCCTCCGACCTGGAGCTCTCGTCCACGGCCCTCCGCGCCCTATCCCCCACACTGCGTTCCCTCTCCTTCGACCGCTGCCCGATCCCTCCCCCTCGCATCCCGGCGGCGCTCATCTCCACGCTGCGCTCCTTCTCCGCCACCACGTCCCTGAAACACCTCACCGGAGTCTACCTAAGCCGCCTGGCGAACCTCACGGACCTTTCCGTGGTCAACGTCCCCGTAAATGCCTCCGGCCCTTGGATCATCATCTCCCGGACGCGGCAGCTAAGGAGGCTGACCATCACCGGCGCGAACCTGACCGGCGGCGTCCCGCGGCACTGGCACGTCCTGAACCTAACGTCGGTGGACCTGTCCCACAACCGGCTCCGGGGCACCGTCCCGGCGTCGATCGGGCGGCTGACGTCGCTGGAGTACCTGGATTTGAGCTCCAACGAGCTCCGAGGCCCCCTCCCCGACACACTCTCCAACCTGTTGTCCCTCCGTAACGCCTCTTTCGCCTCAAACTCCCTAACTGGCCCTCTTCCCGACACGCTTACCGACATGCCTGCCTTGGCGCACCTCGACATCAGCGGCAACCGGTTCAACGGCACCATCCCCCGGTTTCTTGCCAACATGCGCGGCCTGACGCACCTCAACCTGGAGAACAACCAGTTCCGCGGCGTTCTCCCTTTCAACGCATCCTTCATCGGGCGGCTCCTGGTGCTCCGACTGGAAGGCAACAGCGATCTCTGCTACAACCGGACCGTTCTGTCGTCCAAGCTCAAGCTCGGGATCGCTCCTTGTGACAAGTACGGGATGCCAATTAAACCGCCGTCACCGCCCGTGAGGAAACACAAGGCGGATTCGTCGCGGCAGAGCAGTGAAGATGAAGACTTCGGCGGTGGTAGCGGTCACCACGGGCCCAGCAAGGTTGTTCTTGGGGTTGCCATCGGGCTGTCCTGCCTCGTATTCCTGATCGTGTTCATGGTCTGCCTCTCCAAGTGTTGCGGGTGAAACG
The DNA here is from genome assembly GCA_963693085.1 of Alisma plantago-aquatica. Classification (NCBI taxonomy): domain Eukaryota; kingdom Viridiplantae; phylum Streptophyta; class Magnoliopsida; order Alismatales; family Alismataceae; genus Alisma; species Alisma plantago-aquatica. Next base: position 379,272,367 of record OY856409.1, on the reverse strand, counting down.
TCCGGTTGGGAAACTCGTCGGTTGTGGCCGGCCGGGCCGGCCAGATATGTAGAGAGCCTTCGGGCTGGCGGCCGCCTCATGGTCTCTTCAACGGATCGGCGGCTTCCGATATCATTCTTTCATGTTATTTAATAGCTTAACGAGGTATCGAATAGAGGGTGGATAACATTGATCGATACATAGTGGGCCGGCTTGTGAAGAGTTGCTTTCGCTCTTCTTCTTCTCTGCTGCAACTACGCCTGAAACACGTATCTCAGTCAGGATGAAATGAGGAACACGGGGGCTGGAGCTAAAAAACACTCCATTTATTTTATTTTTTCTGTGGCCGAACTTTATTCCTGTACATTGGAATGTCGGAGTTGAAGAATGTGTGTACTCCTAGCAGAATCTTGGGAGTATCTGCTAATGCTTTACCCAGTTAGGGGGCAACGGACGTTCACACTGCAATGTAGTGATATTTTAAATTCAATCGTTATTGTTAGTATATACGAATCATCAGTTGTTACTGTCGTTGTGAAAACAACAAACTCCAGTTGTTGGCTCATTCAGTCTGGACTGCAGTTAACCAGTTAGCCAAGGTTGTTGGTAATGTTATTACCATCAACTACAATGTTTGCCTCATTTAGCTTTCTACAAAACTGTTATTAACGAATCAAGATTGAACAAATCTAAATTTATGTAAAGCAGTCTATCTTAAACTGATTTGGAACTGTATGACCTAGTTTGATAATGTATAACACTAAGTTATGCTTACAATTACAATATTTTACGAAGGCATGCAAATGAATATCTAACATTACTACTATCTGGCTTGCATTGAAACTTTAATTTGAGGAAGAACATTGATATTATGATGGATTTTGGCTTTGCATGTTGAATTTCCCTTGTAAAATTTTGGATCGAATTATAGATACAAAAGGGATTCAAAAAATAATCATCAAATATAAAAAATAACTGTATTTGATTTGAAAATTAAAATTCAACAATTATATGTATGTTTTGCTAAATATTATATAGGAAAATATTAATATCTTATTTTATTGCATATACCAACTATTTCAAATATGAATAAATCGTTTTGCATTCCATATATTGTTACTTAAGGCCAAATATTATCTAAATCTATAAATAATTGAATATTTTTCTTAGTCAATACAATGATATAACGTAACAAAATTGTTGCATGTATCTAATGAAATTTCTCGTATTTTTTTACATATATAATATTTGATTTTAGAGACATACAATTTTATGTTACTAGGAATGTTTGAATCCTTTTTTTAAGTTTGTACATCTTTTGTGCAACAGGAAATTTGATATTTAGCATTAGAATTTGTTGTTTATCTTTATGCAAATTTCAAATATGGGCTGAATGCACATGTTTAGATATTAATTTTTTAGCCAACGGGAACTCGTCTCATCTGAGATTGTTTGTAATATATTGTATCCATGTTTGCTTTTATTAACTATAATCCCGTACATTATCAAGTTGACTTTAGGTACCATTTCAATATTTTACAAACCACCTAGATCAAGTCGCTTCTAGTTGGATTGTTGTGCACAAGCTTGAATGCGACCAAAATTCATTTTCTTGCCGGTATTATTATTATAGGAGAGTTGTAAAAAGCATAAATCAAATTTTATAGTAAAATACTAAATAAATTAAATCAATTGGGTGTAGAGGAGGATGTTGGAGAAAGAAAAGAAGGATGAAATTTGTCAAGTTGGACAGATAGACAACGATGCGCATAAATAGAAGGGTAATCTAGAATGTGTGAAACCTTAGGGAATTTTGTGAGATTTCCTTGAAGTGAGGCCTTTTTCCTGGTAGTGCACATGCTTGTCCCCCATCGTTGGCTTTAGAATTACTACTCCAAAGCTAACGGTCGGCGCCCCCTTTCTCTTTTGGAATTACTACTTCCTCGAACCTAGACTATCCTTTACCTTCTGCCAATTACATTTCCTTTTTTGCCCACGGCTATGAGTCTACGACTCTGAGGTGACAATTGTAGTCAAAGACGAGACTTCGAGTCCGAGAGCGTCCCGTGATCTGCCATGGCCCACAACCTTACCTTCTTCCCGTTCGGGGGTTATTTCCCAAGGCCCGCAAGGCTGGAATCTGGCATCATTGTTACTTGAGGGCTCGATTGCGGTCAGTTTACCTTTGATGATTCTAAACCCAGAAGCGTACGCTTGCCACCCAATCATCAAGAGCGACGCTCGGACAACGGGATTGCAAACTTTGGTAAGGCGTCGTGTGCCAACTTCTCCCATTCTAATGATCTCAAACCGGAAGCTTCTTTGTTGAGGAAAACCATCATGTCAGCCGTGTGTATGAAGGTGCCATCATGATGCCTCCATATGTAATCATCATCGGGATGCTTACTGCGTTTGCGTAATGGGGTCATCTTCACGCACATCACAGGATCCTTTCTCTGAAGAATGAAGATACACGCCTTTGTGTACTAGGTATTTGGCTCCTTGTTGATGTTTTAATGGACACTAGTCCTACATAAACGAGATCAAGCGGCCCTTGTTTTCTCAAATACACACTGGTTCACATCGAGGTCTCCTTTGTCCTTTAGCGTCTGTTTGGTATGATGTAATACTTTTATTTAACTTTTATACTCATCATTTTTTGAACAAAATTTCATTTAACTGGGTGTAATAGGATGTATTTTGATGATTTGTGATCCCACCCAACTACACACTTCAGCCACACATATAAAAAATGGTACCGATCTCAAAAACAGAATTGCCGGCTGTAATCTCCCGGCCACACCTCATAAACGGTGTTACGAAGTATACAGCGGGCATGCACACCTGATGGATGCGGTCTCCTCACTCCCGCTACTCCGGTGGCCTCTTTCTCTCTCTCCCTCTCTCTCTCTCTATATATTATAAAAAGAGGGAGTTTTTCTATCTATTTACAATATAGTCATTTTGAACCCCATCGGCCAATCAGAAGTCAGAATTTTGAGTTGTTGTTCTTTCCTACAATCAATCTCTTCTCACATTTTTTCTCGCATTTTTCTATTATAATTACTTTTTATTCATCAAAATACTTCTCTCCTATTGAACTACACCTCCACGATTCCCTCCAACTAACCATTATCACCTCCCTCCAACAAGCCATGATTGCCTACACGTATTAGAGTGAGAGATGAAGGGTTGAAGAGAGAGCAAATCGTGGAGATTAGTTAGAGGAGATCAAAACCGAAACAATTTTTATTTACTCTTTTTTCAACCTTCTATTTTTTTAACCCACGATCATTTCTCAACCACCGTATCCATAAAGCCATCACTCTTTTTTTGATACTTTCTGTATTCTTCTTAATTCGTATTCCACACCATTATATCATGTTGCAAAATCTTCCCAATAACTAAAATCCACTCTACCCACTAATCACTCGCTTGACGTGTTTTTCGAAAAAATGGATGAAAAAAAGTTAAAAAATTGTGAGAAGAGAGAGGTTCAAGAAGAGAGTCCTATTTTAATATACTATTCTATGATTGGTCGGAGGTTATAAAATGACAGTGTTTGTAATTTGCTATACAAATTTTGCTTCATATTACTTGAACGAAACCATGATGATTTTCACAACATAGAGTAAATAATTTATTTAATGTGATTTCCTTACATAAAAACTACATACAATTAAGTTTTCACGTGCATGGGCATGTGTGTGTTAACTAGTATATCTTTATATCTATCTATCTATCTATCTATCTATCTATCTATCTATCTCACACACACATGGAAATGTAAGTAGCACAACGTGGACCCCACTACTCCATTGACCCAATCGCGACTTCTCTCTCTCATGCACATGTCTTTCCCGCCGCCATTTTGCTGTAGGATGCATTAGAATCATCTATAAAAATTTATTATCATCCAAACACAAGAAAATTAATTCTATAAGATCTAATTACATCATACCAAATAATTTGTTAGTAGTTTTAACTCTATGCTTTTAACCTCGTTACTTTTTACATCACACTTTGTACCCTAATTACATCCTACCAAATAGGCACTTAGCTCCTTCCTTCTTGTTCACTCGTATCTTCTCTTCCCCTCATATCCAATCGCACCTTCTTGGACATAAGGGGGAAAAAGTTACAACTCCGGAATTTTGTTTTTTATATATTGCATTTTGTACCTTCAACAATTAGCGATATCCTCTACATTGTTGTGGCTGCGTTATAATTGCATACATACTTCGTTAAATAGACGAAGCATATTTTCGTCTTTCTACAAATATTTTATTCTAAGATATTATGTCCTACTCTTATGACTTATGTGTTTTTAGCATCTTTATAGGGACCTTTATTCAGATTAACATAATGTTAAATCATTCAGAGAGGATAAAATTCAACTCCAACTAAAAAGCCAAACATTATATACATAAAAAAATCAAAATATTATACAAGAAACGCATGTAACTTTTTTTTTTTTGTAAATTTGATACAACCCAACACGGAAAAGAGAGACTACACGGAATTCTGATTTGAACTATTTCATTAGATCTTCTTTACTAGGACCTCTTCATTGGATGAAATTCTACCTAAAAAATGTGAAACAATAGTATAAGATTGATATAGAGACCTAGTCAGCGGAAATGTACCACTCTAGCTAAGAAACACATATTAACAACACATTATGCAAGTCTAATTTTACAAAAAGTTGGCATATATCTAGCATATATTATCACAAAGTTTAACCGGTCATTTTACCATTAGGAACTTCTAGTTTATTACACTTTATCAAATATGTTAGAAAAAATTCAATTGTCTTTATTTTAACTTCTTAACTAATTATGTGATGCACCATCAACCAGACCAGGAACATATCATGTAATCTTGAAGATGATTGATGTGACAAATATCGCACTAACAAATTCACTCGGGGTAAAAATCTCCGAGCTTTTACCAAAACCTCGTGTAATAATACCACCCGCAAGTGGACGGGTCTTATCACAATATAGTTAAGGATCGAATCCCAAAGGACAACGTTTTTAAGAATCTTTGTCAGTCGAATCTAGCTCAAGTGAGACTAATATTTAGAACGATTGATTTGATTGAGGTTAATTAAACTAATTACAGGAAAGTAAACGAGTAGAATAAAAATTTGTTTTAGATTAAATGATATGGAATCATTGTGATGGTATCAGGTTTCACCACCACTGCACATACAAACACATCTACATAACATCCAGACAAGTATCTAACTATCCAAATGGAATTGCTGTGAACCCTCCCAGAGGGATGTTTAGGGCCGCGTAAGCATCCCCTTAGGCATCAGATTTCTCATCGCCATCTGAATCATGCACTTACGGTTCCGAAGATACAACATCCAACTAAGGTTGTGATCCTCCTTGAGGGCAGAAGCATCACCGTGGGCTAGATGGCTCGTCCCCTCACGGATCATACACTTACGACCTCAAGGAACCCCATTCTATTTCTAGTTCGGGAGTCAACCGTGTTAATCGGCACACATGTAGGCGATTAGTCTGCAAGCAAGCATCGACAGTTAACAAGAAGATACAACATCCAACTAAGGTTGTGGTCCTCCCTCAGGGATGTTTAGACCACAGAAGCGTCACCTAGGTTAGATGGCTCGTCCCCTCACGAATCATACACTTACGACCTCAAGGAACCCCATCAGATTTCTCATTAAGGAGTCTACCTCATTAATCGATATTCTACACTACGAAGATAAGAACAAGATGAATGCAAGCAAGTAATCAACTACAAGCATATCAACTAGCAACAAAATGAAAAGTTATATACATTGCCTTGAATGTTAAATGAAAAGACATGAATGTATGGGCAGCGGGGCTAGTCCCTGCATCCCAGCGAAAAGGAACTAATCGCTCATAATGCGAGAAACAAGAAGAATAAGAAAGAGAGAGGATTCTTCCATGAGCATGATGTAGAAGGTAGCCGCAGCTCGGTGAAGATGATGCGGTCTTCTACGTCGTGTTGGAGCAGATCTGGATGAACGAGGGACGTCAAGACAGGCTGGGCAGTCTTTCTCACTCCTCCTTCCTTCTCTTCTCGGTCTCCTTGAGTTGTAGTAGGAACGGTAGGTGAAGTGGCAGTGCAGGATCGGACCAGTGTTTTAGGCAGCCTGACGGCGACCCGGATCCGATGCCCAAATGAGGACCCTTCTGGTCCTATTTATAGGCTCGGGTCTGACTCTCATGTTTTTGGTGTGAGTACTCCATTTGGTTTGATCCAAACAGTTTGGTTATAATTGACCAAACGGTCTTGCAAATAAGACCAAACGGTCTTGGACTTACGTGCATATCTCAAATGGTTTCATGCAATGTAACCAAACGGTCTTGGTAGCTTTTTATCTCCAAACAGTTTGGCAGCCAAGTGCCCAAACGGTCTTATATGCTTGCTACTTTATCACTCAGTTTTGCTTCTATTGCTCTTCCAAACGGTCTGCTGCAAAGTGTTTTATTAAACGGTTTCACAGCTGCTATCCCAATCAGCCTCACAAGTTCAGCTCAAACAGTTTCATACAAATCTTTTTCAAATGGTCTCGGCATGCATTCCTCCATACGGTCTCGTATTCCTTTACAAACAGTCTCATGCAGACCTCCAAATGGTCTGGCTGTGCACTTTATCAAACGGTCTCGCGACCCAGGATCATCAAACGGTTTGGCTATCGGTCTCTCAACCCCTAACAGTTTCGATGGCCAGTACCAAACAGTTTTGGGTGAGGACCCTCCGATCGGTCCAACGCTGTCATGCGGTCCTGATCGCTCATGATTTGGAGTCGTGGCTCTCAAACGGTCTCTGCGTCGAAGATCAACCGGTCTTCGCGTCGATCTCCAAATGGTCCTGGACTGGGCGTCGCCCAATTGATCTTTGGGGGCCGATCACCCAAACGGTCTCTGGCTTCCGCGATCAAATGGTCGAAGCAGGCTGAGACCGTGCGGCGGCTAAGGTGTTGGTGCTTAGGGCTGCAGGTGGTGCTGCTGCAGGTGGTGGTGATGGCAGCACAGTTGCAGGTGTCGATGGTCGATGGAGGAGGTAGCAGGTGGTGTTTATGGCTTACTGGAGGTAGAAGAAGGCGGAGGTGAAGGTGGATATGGAGGTGCGATGGAGCAGCACCAAGATTTGCAGGTTGATGGTGGCGATGTAGTTGTAGGTGCGATGGAGCTAGGGTTTTGGCGGGAGGAAGAAGAAGCAAGAGGAAGAAGGCAGAGGCGTGCGTGTCCATGCGGTCTTGAGTAGGTTGCTCAATCGATCTTGAAGACCGTATGGAAGTAGAAAATCGATTGTATGAAATCATTTGGGCAAATTGATGGGGATCGTTGATCTGCGATCTAAAGGAGAAGAAAAGCTTGCGTTATGAGACCGAATGGATGAATGGCTAAGGCCGAAAGGTCGAAACTGGATGGATGAAGCTGCTAGGTCAAGACCGTTTGGCGAGACCGAATGGTTGAAACTGAATGGTTGAAACCGAATGGTGAGACCGTATGGATGAAACCCAGGATGAGAAAGGTTGGTCCCACTCAAAGGGGTATGATTTGGATGATGGTTGATTTAGATGGTCGACTTCATCATGACCTGCATAAAATTGATATAATTTCAGTTAATACTTTGATAATTGAATCAATTATGAAATTTTGCACATTTTTACATATAGTCAATGAAATTGGGTGTCTTGAATCAAATTGAGCTCAAGATGGTGACTGAATTAATGATGAAAATGCATTCATCAAAACACCCCAAACTTAAATGTTGCTCGTCTTTGAGTAACACAAAATCGGAAACAGTCGCCAAATGAATACTTTCAACTCGTGTGATTGCCTCATCTTCACATCACGATTGTTTTCTTTCTTCTCAGTATGACTCAGTATCTCAAGCTCCTGAGACCACTAAACACATCTTACCATATCTTCTTTCCTGAGTTTGCTTTCCAATATCACTTCCTCCTCACTTTCTCCATCAACAAGCATGACAAAGAGTTTCATAAGAGTCCAGAGATACCCGCAGAACAACAAGTGTGCATCTGATCTGACACTGGTGTATTTTAGGGTGGTTGAGGCATTTATTTGTGCCTTTAGGTAGAAAAAGGAGTGAAGTGAGGTATGGAAGGAAGAAATAAATCTCTTCTCTATTCGACTCGAGATTTTTATTATATTATTTGCAATTTCATTTATTGCATATATATATTTTTGTGCGAATCTCTCCTCTATTCGACTCACGATTGCATTTTTTTGTGTGTGCTTTGGCATCTTTTCTTGGTAGTATGCCCCTATTTAATTGCGAGGGGTATGGAAGAAGTGGATATAGAGGGAAGTGGTGTGCCACCCTGAACTTAGGGTTTGGCACTATTTTGGCTATTTTTGTTTCTTTTTTATGGATGGAGGGGTACAAAGATGATAGAAGAAGTGTAGAAGAGGGTTCAGATCAGAATGCAATTGATTTACAATTCCGTGCATCAGGTTGTTCTCTTTATCGTACTCTACTCTAATAATGACTTGATGAGGATCCGGTGGGGATTCCATGTTGTTGTTCCACTAGTCAGTTAGGAAGCTGACGTGTTTGATCCCTATCAGTTCGACAGATACTTGCCATTTTTGCATAAAGATCATGATGCTAGGATTCATAAGCTTCACAAGATGATTTCAATCAAAAGGCTAGTTTTCAGAAGAAGGTCCTTTTGAGGATCTGCTTCAAATAAGGAAGGTATAGTGAAAAAGGCATAGAAATTGAAAACATGTCAAAATTTCATCAAGTATATGTTCAAATTCCTTTGAAAAAAAAAATTAAAATTTTGAAATTTTTATTTGAAAATTTAGTTCAAAAATGCGACAATGAAATCTTAAGTCTGATTTAGATGGGTGAAGGTGGAAATTAAGATAGTCAAAAATGCGACAATGAAATCTTAAGTCTGATTTAGATGGGTGAAGGTGGAAAGTAAGATATGTACCACCCACCCTCCACCCCGAACTTAGAAATTTTCTCATCCCGAGCAAACTCTAAATCTGAGATGGAGGGGAATTTTCATGCCATTTGGACCACTTGATGTGGTTGCGTTCTAATCAGTGTGTTTCCTCCATTTGAAAATCTCAAACAAAAAGACCATTCAAAACTCAAAATAGCATCTTGCGATGCAATTTTATTTGGTGTAGAATTATCTAAAAGGTAACAATGAAATTAAGGAAAAATCCTAATTCAAAATTAAAACTAAATACAAATTTTATTTATCGGGTTGCCTCCCGACAAGCACCTTTGTTTTATGTCGATGGCTCAACTAGATTCCTTTAACTTCTACGGTGGATATGTTGGATTGGTGAGATCCATCATCATTTCAGAGCTTGTATCAGCAGAGGTGAAATATCTCTTCAATCATTGACCATTTGTCACAAATTTACCTGTCTTTTCACTCCATAAAGAGAAAGCACCATGTGGATAGATGCTCTTGACAATGTAAGGTCCTGACCAACAAGAACAGAGTTTTCCTGGGAATAACCTCAGTCTGGAATTGAATAGAAGAACTTGGTCTCCCACCTGTATGTCCTTTCTTTTTAGATGGTCGTCATGCCAAAGTTTCATACATTCTTTATAGATTCATGCATTCTTGTAAGCTGTCATCCGGAGTTCTTCTAGCTCCTAGAGTTGCAGAATCCTGGCTTGGCCTACTTCCTTCATATCAAAATTAAGTTGTTTAATTGCCCACCATGCTTTGTGCTCAAGTTCAACAGGAAGATGGCAAGCCTTTCCATATATTAATCTAAATGGTGTAGTTCCGAGGGGAGTTTTGAAAGCAGTCTGGTAGGCCCACAATGCGTCATTGATTTTTACCGACCAATCCTTTCGATTGCGGCCTATAGTCTTTTCCAGGATAGCCTTGAGTTGACGGTTAGAAACATCTACCCGTCCACTCATTTGTGGATGGTAGGGTGAGGTTACCTTGTGTGTTTTACCATACTTTCTCAGTAAAGCTTCAAAGCTTCTTTTAAGGAAATGAGACCCTCCGTCAGATATCACAGTTCGTGGCACTCCAAAATGGGGGAAAATAATATCTTTGAATAATTTGATGACGGGTTTGGAATCACTAGTGACAGTTGGTATATCTTCAACCCATTTCGAGACGTAGTCCACCGCCACTAGGATGTATGAAAATACATGAGAAGATGGGAATGGACCCATGTAGTCCACCCCCCAAACATCAAATATCTCTACTTCTTACCACAAATTCAGTGGCATCTCATCTCTCTTTTTTATATTGCCAGATCTTTGACATTTGTCACATGATAGGACAAAGTCATAGGAATCTTTGGATATGGTTGGCCAGAAGAATCCACATTGCAAAACCTTCAAGGCAGTCTTTTTAGAGCTCATATGTCCTCCAACTGGGCCTGAGTGACACTGCTCCAAAATAAGTTGAGCTTCTTCTTCGGTGATACATCGTCTGTATAGACCATCAGCACATAGTTTGAAAAGGTACGGCTCATCCCAGTAGTACTGTTTCACATCATGCTTAAATTTCTTCAGTGCATTTCCAGTGCATTGAGGATGGATAACCCCAGCAGCAAGATAGTTTACATAATCAGAATACCACGGTGTAACTTCTGAGACCTTCATTAGTTGGTCATCTGGAAGGAAATCATTAATTGGAATCTTCTCGATATCCAGATTGTGAATATGACTGAGGTGGTCTACTACCACATTCTCAGTACCCTTTTTATCTCTTATTTCTAGATCAAATTCTTGCAATAGAAGAATCCATCTAATTAGCATGGGTTTTGCATCTTTCTTTGTCAGAAGGTAACAGATAGTAGCATGATCCGTGTAGACAATGACTTTTGAACCAATTAGGTAGGATATAAATTTGTCAAAGGCATACACGACTACCAGGAGTTCTTTCTTGGTAGTTGTGTAATTCCTCTGAGCTTCGTCAAGTGTCTTCGATGCATAATAGATCACATAGTGTTTCTTTTCTATACATTGGCCCAAGACAGCACTCACAGCATAATCGCTTGCATCACACATGATTTCAAAAGGGTGGTCCCAATCGGGAGCTCTGATGATGGGTGTGGTTGTAAGGGCATGCTTTAGTTTGTTGAAACTTTTAACACATTCTTCGTCAAATTTGAATTCAGCATCCTTTAGTAACAAATTTGTCATTGGTTTGGTTATCTTTGAGAAGTCCTTTATAAATCATCTGTACAAGCCTGCATGACCAAGGAATGCTTGAAATTCCTTTATATTGATAGGGATAGAGAGCTTGGAAATCACTTCAATCTTGGCCTTATCTACTTCAATTCCTCAATTACTAACCCTATGGCCGAGGACAATGCCTTCCTTTACCATAAAGTGACACTTCTCCCAATTTAACACAAGGTGTGCTTCTTCCCATCGTTTGAGAACAAGGGAGAGGTGTTTTAGACATGAATCGAATGATTCTCTGTACACAAAAAAATCATCCATTAAAACTTCCATAATTGTTTCAGTGAGACTAGTGAATATGACAGCCATGCAACGCTGGAAGGTTGTAGGTGCATTGCAGAGGCCGAACGGCATTCTTCTAAATGCATATGTTCTGAATGGACAGGTGAAAGTAGTTTTCTCTTGGTCATCTGGATGTATGGGTATTTGATAGAATCCAAAGTAACCATCAAGGTAACAGAAGTATTCTTGATGAGCCAACCGTTCTAATACTTGATCAAGAAAAGACATTGGAAAATGATCCTTTCGAGTTGCCTTGTTTAACTTCCTATAATCAATGCACATCCTCCACCCTGTGACTATTTGAGTGGGGATGAGTTCATTTTTTTTATTTCGTATCATAGTTGTTCCACCTTTCTTCGGGACTACATGCACTGGGCTCACCCATGGTGAGTCTGATATCAGATAGATTATTCCAGCGGTGAGCAGTTTAATGACTTCGTGATGGACTACTTCCTTCATATTTGGATTCAATTTCCGTTGATGTTCAATAGTTGGCTTGTGATCTTCCATCATGGGGATTTTATGCATGCAAAGCGCTTGAATAACCCCGGTGAGGTCACTCGTATTGTAGACAATGGCTTTCTTTCTTTCCTTTAGTTCTTTTAGGAGTGTATCTTCTTGTTCGGTCATTAGATCAGAATTTATTATAACTGGACAAACCTTGAGATCATCCAGAAACACATACTTCAGTCCCTCGGGTAGGGGCTTCATTTCGGGGGCCTTTGATTTTTCGCATGTTTCTTCAGTAGCTTCCACGGCCTTGAGTTCTTTTATCTTGGCTTCTGGATCTTCTTTGACAGTGTCAAGGTCAAGAACACACTCTTTAACTTGTTCATTGATGGAATTATCAGCAGATAGGTTTGTTAGAGTCACTTCTAAAGGATCATCTTATTCATATTCTTCTTGTGTGAGGAGTGACATTTGTGCAATGCAGTCAATGAGATAGACTTCTTCTTGCATACTTGGTCTTCTCATGCTTTCAAAAACTTTGAATTCGAGAGTTTCTTTACCAAGTTTGAGAAGCAAGGTTCCTGCTTCAATATCAATTAGAACTCTTATAGTGGTGAGGAACAGACGTCCAAAGATGAGAGGATATCTGGCATCTTATTTTATGTCCATGATGACAAAATCACACGGAACATAGGAATCATTTCCTACCTTGATAGGTACATCCTCAATAATTCCTAACAGACATTTTATCGAATTTTCTATGAGTTGTATGGTCATGCCAGTTGGGAGAAGCTCAGCAAACCCTAGCCTTTTTCAAAGACTGAGTGGCATGATGGAGATGCTAGCACCAAGATCTGCTAGTCCTTTCTTGCATGAAGAATCACTGATATGGTAGGAAATCCCAAAAGATCCTGGATCTTTCTGCTTCTTGGGCATCTTACTCTGGATGATATCTGAAGTGGTTTTAGCTAACTTGACTGTCTCATATTCTTCAGTTATATATTTCCTAGTGAGGAGTGACTTTGGGTACTTTGTCCAGGCTGGTATCTCAGCCAACACATCCAAAAAGGGTATATCAACATGAAGTTTCTTCATGGCTTCCTTGAACTTGTTGAAATGGGTATCAAGCTTTGTCTGCCTTAGATGAGCTGGAAAAGGTATACGAGGTTTGTATACAGGTATATCAGATTCTGGTGATGCTTCTTCCTCTTCTTGAGCAGCCTTCTCAGAATTTTCTCTATCTGACTTACCATTAGTTACTGGTTCTTTTGGTTGAGATTCAGGAGTTGTGGAGTCTTGTATAATCACAGATTCATCCTCATCTGTAACAACCATAGGTGGCTTGACATGAGGATTAGAATATTCTTTTCCCGACCTAGTGGTAACTTCCTTCAGTTGTTCTGGGTGTTTAGGATTGTTTTCTGGTTGGCCAGCAAAGACTCCAGTAGGTGGCTTTATGCTAGCTGCGAGTTGAGCTAGTTGAGATTCAATAGCCTTCTGCTGGACTTGCTGGTTAGCTATCATAGTTTTTTGAGTTTGCAACATATTTTCAATGGTTGTTAACTTGTCATCAGGAGAGACAAGACTTTCTTGTTGTCCTTTTTGTTGATAAGGAACTTGGTTAAGACTCTGGTAATGGGAATTATTTTGATAATTATTGAAGTTCCTATTCTGAAAGTTTCCCTTGAAATTTCCTTGATTACCAAAATTCTATTGTTGATTATACTGGAATCCTGGTGGGCCTCGTGGTTGTTTTTTCAAACCAAATTAATGTGAGTTTACTGCTCCAGAGGGGTTTCCATATTGAAACCCAGGATGGTTCCTATTCTGATTCGGATTGTAATATCCTTGACCAGGTATGGTATTGACAACATTAAGGTTTTCAATTTGACTATTATCACCTTGACTACAAACATTGCTTAGAACAACATCATACAGAACATTGTATGCTAAGGTGGAATGATAGGTTCCTTTACATGCTTCACAAAATAGAGAAGCAAACTTGATATGTTCTTGTTGTTGAGTGGGCGAACATCCTGTTCCAATTGCAACAAGAAATGATTCAATATGGTCTTGCTTGGCAACTAAGAGTTTTAGGGTTTCAGCGATAGACTTGTACTCGGGAGTAGATTCAGCCATAGCTACTTTCAAGACTCCTTTACTTACAGATCTATCCCAATTAGCTTGAATTTCAACTCCAAGGGTGACGACCCTCCATGCGCTGTCATAACTTTGACGCATGAAGTTTCCTCCAGATGAGGAATCTAAAAATCTTTTAATATCATCGTCTACACCCCTATAGAAAATTTCGATGAGTTGGCTCTTAGGAATTCCATGGTGTGGACACTTGCGTAGAAGCTCTTTGTATCTATCCCATGCTTCAACAAGGGTTTCTCTAGGGACTTGAGTGAAATTTGTTATATGTCCCCTAATTTCATAGGTGAGAGGGGGAGGATAGAACTTTTCCAGAAAAACATTTTGGAGTTGTTCCCAAGTGGTGATGGGTATTTCACTTTGCAACGAATTGTACCAACTTATAGCTCTATCAACAAAGGAATACTTGAAGAGACAGATTCGAATGGCATCATCGGATACTCCATTTTGCTTTGTCATGGCACATAGATCAATGAACCTTAGGAGATGTCCCTAAATATCTTCTCCTTGTTTTCCATAGAATGGGTTGTTTTGAAGCAAGGTGATCCAATGTGCTCATATCTCGAAATTAGGAGCGTTGATGGGAGGAGGTTGAACTGGGTGATGAACGTCAGCAACTTTAGGGATTGAGAACTCCCTAAGATCCTTTTGCAGTTTTGTTGCCTGTGCTGCTAGGATTTCTTCTTGAACTGTAGCTCTAGATTCTTACATGAGCCTTTCTCTTTGTGCATTGATGGCTTGAGCCACCCTTTGAGCTACTTCCTCTTCTTGAGCCATTCTTGCTTGATTTTCTCTGTTTTGACGATGAAAGGTTTTGTCAATCTCTGGATCAAAGCTGGTAGTGAGTTCGGAACTATTTAGGTGGTGCATGAACTGGTTCTTGAGGGTGCCTAAAATAGAAAGATTTCAAAAGTGAGATCCACAGAGTAGAGTCAAATTCAAGTAGATGATCGATTGTTTCAAAAAGAAAAAGTAAAATCCTAAATTAGCCTTAAATGAACTAGATCTGACTAACTGATTCCGTTGTCCCCGGCAACGGTGCCAGAATTTGACGTGGCAAATATCGCACTAACAAATTCACTCGGGGTAAAAATCCCCGAGCTTTTCCCAAAACCTTGTGCAATAATATCACCTGCAAGCGGACGGGTCGTATTGAAGTATAGTTAAGGATCGAATCCCAAAGGACAACGTTTTTAAGAATCTTCATCAGTCAAATCTAGCTCAAGTGAGACTAATATTTAGAACGATTGATTTGGTTGAAGTTAATTAAACTAATTATAGGAAAGTAAACGAGCCGAATAAAAGTTTGTTTTAGATTAAATAATATGGAATCGCTGGGATGGTATCGGGTTTCACCACCACTGCACATACAAACACATCTACATAACATCCAAGCAAGCATCTAACTATCCAAATGGAACTGTTGCGAACCCTCCCAGAGGGATGTTTAGGCCCGCGTAAGCATCCCCTTAGGCATCAGATTTCTTATCACCATCCGGATCATGCACTTACGGTTCTGAAGATACACCATCCAACTAAGGTTGTGGTCCTCCCTAAGGGATGTTTAGACCATAGAAGCGTCACTGTGGGCTAGATGGCTCGTCCCCTCACGGATCATACACTTACGGCCTCAAGGAACCCCATTCTATTTCTAGTCCGGGAGTCAACCATGTTAATCGACACGCATTTAGGCGATTAGTCTGCAAAAAGCATTGATGGTTAACAAGAAGATACAACATCCAACTAAGGTTGTGGTCCTCCCTGAGGGATTTTTAGACCATAGAAGCATCACCGTAGGTTATATGGCTCGTCCCCTCATGGATCATACACTTACAACCTCAAGGAACCCCATACGATTTCTCATCAAGGAGTCTACCTCATTAATCGACATTCTACACTACGAAGATAAGAACAAGATGAAAGCAAGCAGGTAATCAACTACAAGCATATCAACTAGAAATGAAATGAAAAGTTATATACATTGCCTTGAATGTTAAATGAGAAAACATGAATGCATGGGCATCGGGGCTAGTCCCCACACCCCAGTAAAAAGGAACTACTCACTCATGATGCAAGAAACAAGAAGAATAAGAAAGAGAGAGGATTTCGCCATGAGCATGATGTAGAAGGTAGCCACATCTCGGTGAAGATGATGCGGTCTTCTACGTCATGTCAGAGTAGATCTAGATGAATGAGGGATGCCAAGACAGGCTGGGCAGTCTTTCTCACTCCTCCTTCCTTCTCTTCTTGGTCTCCTTGAGTTGCAGCAGGAACGGTAGGTGAAGTGGCAGTGCAGGATCGGACCAGCATTTTAGGCAGCCTGGCGGCGTCCCAGATCCGATGCCCAAATGAGGACCCTTCTGGTCCTGTTTATAGGCTCGGGTCTGACCCTCATGTTTTTTGTGTGAGTACTCCATTTAGTTTGATCCAAACGGTTTGGTTATAATTGACCAAACGGTCTTGCAAATAAGACCAAACAGTCTTGGACTTACGTGCATATCTCAAACGGTTTCATGCAATGTAACCAAACGGTCTTGGTAGCTTTTTATTTCCAAATAGTTTGGCAGCCAAGTGCCCAAACAGTCTTGTATGCTTGCTACTTTATCAATCGTTTTTGCTTCTATTGCCCTTCCAAACGGTCTACTGCGAAGTGCTTTATTAAATAGTTTCACAGCTGCTATCCCAATTAGTCTCACAAGTTCAGCTCAAACGGTTTCATACAAATCTTTTTCAAACAGTCTCGGCATGCATTCCTCCATACAGTCTCATATTCCTTTGCAAACGGTCTCATGCAAACCTCCAAATGGTCTGGATGTGCACTTTATCAAACGGTCTTACGACCTAGGATGATCAAACGGTTTGGCTATCAGTCTCTCAACCCCTAACGGTTTCGATGGCCAGTACCAAACGGTTTTGGTTGAGGACCGTCTGATCGGTCCAACATTGTCATGCGGTCCTGGTCGCTCATGATTTAGAGTCGTGGCTCTCAAATGATCTCTACGTCGAAGTTCAATCAGTCTTCGCGTCGATCTCCAAATGGTCTTGGACTGGGCATCGTCCAACGTGTAAGGACCCTGACCTTCGTTTTGGGCTTACCCTGTTTTTTTTGCCTAAACCTAGTGCTTGGTTGCTTGCTAATAACCTTTAGTGGTGATTAGGGTTTGCTTGTTCTTTGTTGAGAGTTGGAGGTGCTACTTGCAAAATAACCTAAGTTAGGGTTGAAGAGCAAGTTTGTCACCTTGAGAGATGTCTTTATCTCTCTTTGCTTCCTTTAAAGTTGAGAGGAAGGTTTGGGCTCGTGCCTTGAGTTGTCTTGGGCTTTGTTGAAGCTCTGTTGGGCTTGGTTGAGCCTTGTTTGGGCCTTGTCTTGCTTGGTTGAGTCATGTATCAAGCAAGGATGCCTTGTGTCGGCCATGGGGTATCGCCCATGTGTGTGTCGGCCAAGGTGGTGGTGGTGTGTTGGCCATGGATGGAGTGTGTCAACCTTTGACCTTGTTTGACCTCCTTGCTTTGGTTGTGTCACCCTAGCTTGGACATGTGGTCGAACCTTGGTTGAGTGGTGGCATGGCATGTGCATGAGTTTTGCAAGGTGGTAAAACATGTGGACAAGTGTCCCTTGGTAAGGTGACACCTTGCCTTGGTTTAACCTTGACCCTCGTCTATATATGCCTTGCCTTTCTCTTCCTTAGGAACCCTTTAGCTCTTTATTGCTCCTCTCTTCCTTGGTGCACGATACACCTACCCTTTGGTGTGTTTAGTGGCCGATATAGCTTAGTGGAGCAAGTTGGTGGTCTATCCTTCTCCCTTGGTGGTGATCCCTTCTTCTTTCTTTAGCTTGGTGGCCGAACCCTAGGTGGGTCTTGTCCTTTGGTGGCCGAAGTGGTGAGCTTGAAGCTTGGAGCTTTGGAGTGAGGAGTTTGCTTAAGGCGGGTTACATAACTTCTAACCCTAGCTATTCTACCTTCTTTATAATGCATGATTCTTATATGTTGATAATCGGCCTTGCATGTTATGTTTCTTACTCTAGTATATGTCGTTGATCTTATGGATATAGTGAGCATGATGTTGTTGATGTTTATATGACTTTGGATCTTGTTGGCCGAACTATAGTTGGGGTTTTCTTTGGTAGCAATGCTCCTTTCTCTCATTGGTTATGAGAAGTGAGTTTGAGCTCTAGTGATGTGGGAAATACCCCTCTCTCGTTTAAGTTGAGAGGTGAGTCTACATCCTAGTTGCTTGGGAAACACCCTCCTCTCACCATGGACTTGAGAGGTGAGCTCTTGGATGTATGATGACCTAGTTGGAGGATGAAGATGACCTTGGAGTAGTGCTACCCGATAGTTTAATCTTGAGATGTACCCTTGGCCGATGTGCCTAGTTGGAGTTTGGTTGGTGGCCTATACCCATGTGTGCTTGGGCGATATGCTTTGTTGAGTGCCCTGTACGATGCACCTAGTTAAGGTAGTTGGTTTGGTGCCCGATGTACCTTGGACGTTATAGAGATCAGTGGGCTATCCTTGTGTTGGGTGACATAGTTTGGTTGTGGTGATGCCTGATATGGTGGCATATAGAAACACTAGATGTTGCTTTGATGGAGGCCGATATGGAGTGTTGCCCTTGACTGATAGGCTTCCTTGAAGCATTTTTATTTTGCCTGAGTTGTGAATATGTTGGGCGATACCATGCCGTGCTGGGGCGCTATGTTTTTGACAATACGAGCCTTGGGCGATAGAGTGGTGTGGTTGTCCGATAGGAACCCTAACCCTAGATGGGTGATAGGGCTTAGTCGATGCAGATAGATAGCCGATACATGCTTATCCTTGAATGCGCAATACACTCTCTTAACCTAGCTGCACGATAGTGCCTTGTGCATCTGGTATGTACATCAGGGTTGCACGTTAATGTCTTGATCTCTCGTTGCACGACACCCTTGGGTGGTGGTCGATACCTTCTAGAGCTGGCCGATATGTGATTATATATATAGTTAGGCCGGTATGCTTTTGGTAGGAGATGCTACCCTACCCGATACAAGCTGTGGTGAGGGACACACTACCCGCCACCCCTTTTAGGGAGGGTTGTGGAAGTTTTGGTAAGGGTTCTGACAACCCGGGATGTATATAGATGATAGTTCCATGTTAATAATGATATTACATGTGCTATGGTGTAATCACCTTGAAACTTGCAACTATGATAATGAGATAATATGATAGGTTGTGCACCAGGAAGTTTGGAAGTATATGATGTTGCTACATATGATGATGTAACTCATGTATATGACTACTTGTTTGGGATCTGATAAATGCTTATGTAGATAATAAAACTATGATCTCTACAACTGATGTGTAATATACTCATGATCTTGCTTTATACTTGATAGCATGATAATCCTGTTAATCCATGATGGGTTTGGTTATCTTTATGGATGTGTATACTGACCATGCAGGAATTTCTATGTGAATTCATAGCCTATAAGAGCTATGAGATGTATGTGCTTGAGTAGCACCAGGTAATGAGATAACAAGTTGATAGGTCTGAGAACCTGATATAAGGCTGAGTGCCTAGTTGAGATGAGATAAGGAATGTGTTCCCAGATGTTGATGCATGATTATGATGCCTTGAGAGGTAGTGGTTGATGTAATGAGGGATTGAGGTCCTAGGACCGTATGATGATGGAAATTATGATGTAATCCTATATGACTATGTTTATACTTTGGTTGCCTCAACAATTGGCTTAAAATATACTAATTTATTATAGATAAACATATCATGTAGTTTGCCCTGGCCATAGATCCATCATCGTTAGTACTTGGTGACGGTGAAATAGGTTTATCCTGCGGGATTACCTAGAGCGCATATTGTTGAATATGTGAGGTTTCCCCTAGCCTAAAATAGGAGGGTTGAGTGCAACTGTGGTTGCAGACTCAGGATATATGGAGCATGGTGAACAGGTCCATGGCTCAGGATATGTGATGACGAGCATGATGCGTTCATGGCTCGGATGTATGTACTAGCACTTATCATGAGGTGAGCTAGAGATATGGGTAGCTTGCGCAGCTGACCCAGAGGCTGAGGCCTATAAGCATAAGACTACAGTCTTGCTTGATGATTCGTGTACTGACCACGGGAAGGTGAGGTCATGGAGTACGGATCTCCTTAGACCTTGTATGGAACCAGATTGGGCTTCGCAGCCAATGGTTGGATTTGAGCAGGGAAGGCTCACTTTCTCAGGGCATAATAAAATGTAATCCAGCCGAACGGTATATCTTGCTTAGAAAAAAACAAGGAACATTGATTGAGGCCTTGCTTACATAGTTGATCTAGTTATACTATGCAATTGTTTGTACGATCCTTATAGTTTGTGATAAGTTCTTATAAAGCTTATCTTGTCAATCATGTTCCATAAAGAAATACTTGGTTATATGCCTCCCGGATATCTTGGTAAGCTTGATGGTAATAATAGCCTTGCTCAATATGATGCTCGTGTTATACGCTTTACCAATTATCTGATGTTATTTGCCTTAACCTTCTAAGGTTTTATAGTTTCGGCGGGGAGTTATGTTTCTCGCTGGGACTGTGTGTCTCACCCTGCTGGTTTACACCCTTTTTAGGTGATCGCTCTAGATGGGGTGGTGGTCGTGAGGTTGCAACTGAGCAGCAAGAAGAGCAGCAAAAGGCAAGAGATGGACATGCTACTGTTTTGGTGTTTTGTAGTAGAGTCTTAGAGTCATCCCTGTACTCTCAGGTCCTCAGAGATGTTTGACGATGTTTCACTATGCTTAGATGTTGTAATTTTTTTATATCCTACTGCTGGCCGTACGTGGCCGTTATGTATGTATAAACAGGTGTTGAACTCTGGTGCTGACAGTACATCTAGTTCCGATAAGCTGTGGACTTATAACATGGCTTGTGAATGATTATATAACATATCTTTCTGCATGATCTGGATGCAAAAGTTGTCTCATGTATACTTTCCGCAATCAGTTTTAATTAACCCGTGTTTTCGGTAATATATGGTTCCGCACGTTTTTGCGTGTCATCTTATTGTCTGTGTGATGGTGGGGTGTCACAGTTGGTTTGGTATCAGAGCTCTAGGCTCACTGAGTCTATAGGGATCTAGGACTAGGTTTGCATCTATTCTTGTGAATTTTCCAAATTTTCTTACAATAACCTCCCGCCCTTAGTAGAATATAAATCTTAAAGATGTCTGGAAACCATGAAGAACATGTTTCTGAGAGCAGCGATGTTGCATCAGTTGATGGAGCAGGAGGGCAAGCACGTGAAGATCGGGTGCCTAAGGTCCCCCAACTTGACCCAACCATTCTTGAAATTCCTACCTACCAACAGCTTATGGGGCAGTTGATGGCTACTGTAACATACCCAATTTTGGCTACTAAATATATGTTGAGCTAGGTTATCCAAACTTGAACTTATTTGTTGTCTCTCATTTCAAACCCCAGTCAGTTATTTTGATTCAATATCATGGTCTTTGATAAATCTTAGTATCCAATTCAAGTCCTTTTGTCAAAGTGTATCTATTGTCCTCATTTGGGAAAATATGCCCATGAACTCCCTAAGTTAAATATCAATTAGCATACTTTGGTATCATATAGTCCAATTTGTTATTATTGTTCCTAAATTCCTTGATTAGATCTTGAACCCATTGACTACTCTCAATTTGACCACTCTTGATTTGGAATCAATGGGAAACATTAATCATATAAAAAGAAATAGATTTTATAGTCAATTATGAGATAAGTTGAGGCAGGTATGCTATATTCATAATTTGATGGTTCAATTGCGTAGTCAAGAAAATAAAGCCATAGTTAAAATCTCGTTGCAATTGGCCTTGTAGTTTAGGAGTTATACAATGAACAATGATTAAGATATTGACTAGTGTTATTAGTTTTCTTCTTAGTAAATGAGGTAACGCCCCATCTTCACCCGTTTCCCGCGAACCCTCGAGTTACTATACGCGTAACTTCCGATGATTTCTCCTTTCTTTAAGAATCGGCCACTCCAAATGCGTCGTTCGTTCACTTGCTCTGCCTCGTCTCCTCTTTTCATCTTCTAGACACCCCGAAACCGTAGCAGCGCCCTCAACTATATAAGCCCTAGCCATGAGGACACGACACACACCCACAATACAAAAGCTACTCCCAAACCTCAGACTCCTCATAAACAATCCACGACCGTCATTGTTGTTCAGGCTTCCACACACAGCCTTGCTTCCCTCACCTAGCCGCCGCATACAAGGCCTACATCAGACAATCTGCAGCTTTGACTAGCTGCCCATCACACACCCTTTCAATCAGATCTATAGATCCAGGCCACCGGCATGATGAAGATCTCGGTGTGGAACCTGCAAACAACCTGCCATTGTATCCTCAACACTCCCCAACATCCTCGCTGGAAATCTACATAGTGAGTTTTCAGACCATGGCTGTGTGGTGCATCCTCAGTTGCTGGCGAGATCTTCAGCTTGCCGTCTACCATCCGGACAACCACCAGCAATTTTCCCCTAAACTACTGCCACGTGAAGAACCTGGAATTGGCCTCCCAAGGCGCCCCTCCTCCAGCTTCCCTTCACCTAAACCCCGACTACGCCGCCGGATGTACAGATATGCGGATCACCTTTCCGCCACCGCCACTCCATCGTGGCCACCCTCTGCAACCTGGAAGTTACTAGTGCCGTCTCCTCCTTCACTGGAAGCACTGTCGCCACCTGCACACCCCAGGCCCGACGCCAGCAACAAATCTGAATGGTGACGTTGGTTCTCCACCGCCTCATCACCGTCTTCGGTGCCCACGGCACATCCTTCCAACTCTAGCACAGACCCGGGCGTGGTGTACAGGCAGGGACACCTGTCTATCCGCAACTCCATGGCAACTAGCTGTCAGAGACTTGCCACCCTCCTCCCAGCGTTGCCTCCTCCATCGACAGCCCAGTAATGACCGCCTTCGTATCCGCTGGTGATCCATACATCTGGTGATTCGTACATGGAAGAGAGGAAGTCTGTCTCCAAAAACCTTGGGACAGTAGTGGTGAGTCTATATCTCTCCACGATGCTCTCATGCTAGGAACATCTTCGTTGGCTAGGATTAAGAAGACGAGATGAGTCACGATCAGCCCTTACATTCGAGAATGAGTGAGAACCGGCCAGAAAGTAGTTCTGCTTCAACTGGTAAGTCTATAATACAATATGCGTTAAACCTTTATCCTATTGATAAATTGGATAATACAAAGCATCGTACTTTTGAATTAAAAATACTAAAGATAATTAATATTTGTTGCGGTGATTCAATTGATAAATGGGTGAACACTAGAATATATATATATAGGTATTAATATGTCTATACTAATGGTTAACAATCACGTAATTATAACTCCTATTTCCGAAAACTAGTGTAATGAATTCGATAGAGGACCCCTTTATAATATGGGCAGTTTTGTATACCAACTTGCGATTAGGACGCTATATTAATCACCCGATCCCACAAGATTAAGCATCTATAGTTAATACAAATCTGAAAAGTTCTTTTATACGGTTTACTAAACGTTCTCATATCGGGATATTCATTTAACAGATGAGAATATATAATTATAAGCTAAAACGTGATTACGAAACACACTAACTAGCCAAATACATTAGTACTTTAGAGAAGGAATATGTATATCAAATGTATTTCTATAAATATTTTGACATTCACATTAGATTATATGGTAGTTTGGACTAAATATGAATATACCTTATTTTCATAAAGATATTGGTGTTCACATACATAACTTAATATAGGTATTAGTTCATGACTAATGTATATGGTGGTATGTTGACTCTAAACCCTAGACATTCCAATAAGACCATACCAGTAAATGGCCACCTTTGATCCCAAGTGACTACATAGAAGTATATTATAAATAAAAGAGAACATCATTTAGGATCTGATCTAGAGATAATATGATCAAATAAACGATTATGTAACAATGACTATATGTAAAAAGGTGCAAACCTAGAAATGACATTGAGGGGAAAATATGTCATAGAAACCTAGAAGGAAAAACCTAATCATAAATAAGAAAAATTGAACAACATTGATTCCAAGTCCAATGGTGACAATATTATTATTCTTTGTAGCTACCTCTTCATAAACTCTTGGAGACACATTATGATTATGAAATCCTTGGAGCCCTGAATAATTGAGGTACTAAATCTTCTATTTTATTGTTGAATTATTTTCCCTCTTGATGGACACACATATATCTTGATTCGTGGTGAATTCCATATAGTTTTGAAACCTCTATTTATTCTTGAAAGTTCACCACTCTCATTTTGTAATTGATAAATTATTGTTGATAATTATTTTGGCACTAGACTTGATCTATTTGGAGTTTTGACTCCCTGTGGACTTTGGTCCCTTGGGCTTTGGCCCTATAGAGCTTTGGCTCACTTGAGTGGGCCAAGTACCCCACAACCCTGCGCAGTGGATAGGGATTAGTTGTCCCCCAGTTAACTGGAATAGCTAATAAGGCACTAGTGTCGTTCTCTCCTAGAGTGTGAGAATACAAGGCACTTAGCCCTAGAAAAGATATGATAGAAAGGTGCCAAAACTTGCCAAATAGAATACCTTGAAATTGATATACCTTGTGAATAGCTTGGATAAATTTTGCATATTTGAACTATTGAATCTCGCTTAATGATATTCTTGTGAAAGATTTGCTATCTTGAAGTTGATAATGGAATTTCTTTTTGTTAGCCTTTAGTCCACCAAATAGTCCTTTCCTAACTTTTATTATACATCTAAACCTTTTTCGTACATAGTTCAATGATTTGGATTTAGTACCAGCTTTGCTGACCCCTTTTTCCCTTCAATGGGGTCCATGTGTGGTTTCGTTCCCTTTGGGAACTCATGGGCAGGTGGTAGATGGAAGAGCTTGAAGGGACATGCACTGGGTAGTCCTCCGTTGAAGACTAGATAGAATGAATTATATTCCTTAAACTTGTAATCATATTTGTAAGCTTCCGTGACTCTGATGTACAAGCATGAATGTAATAAAGATTGTTTATGTATTTGATATTATTTTGTAAATATTCGACCGTAAAGATCGAGTCTTTACAACATGGTATCAGAGCCATAAACGGTCGACACCCATGCATGTCTCGTGGAAATTAGGATTAAGTAGGAACACCGATGAAGTAGTTAGAGCTTAGAAAAATAGTTGAGAAGAAATACTAGTCTAATTGGGCTAATTACTAGGAAATAGTTAGACTACAAGTAGGTAACATTAAGAGCCTATGTTGTGATGTACATTAACCTAGAAACTCATCTTGCTCATCTAACTTTTGGACTTCCTTAGGGATCAATTTACTTGAAGCTAATATTGAGGAAGAAGTGGTAATGAACCCCTTAGAACAATATAGTCACCACCCTAAGTATGCAAATGGGTAGAGTATCCTGATTTTCTATTTAGGTTTCAACATACATTAATAATTGCAATATAGAATAAATAATTACCCTAGACCATAGAATGGAAGCTTTCCAGTTACATTTGATAATTTCCATTTAAAATCTTAAAACATATGTAAAAGTGATGTCACATAAATAATTTATTCAAATTTTGTTTACTAATTAAAAAAAAATATCACCATGTTCATGGAATAAGCTAAGGTGTCTAAGGAAGGATGTTGAGTGAAGGTTCTGACATAATTACTCCCGATCCACTTAGTTGGTGGTGGGGTTTCCTCACTTAACATACCGACCTGGCCAAAGCAAATTTCATTACTTGGGAGAAATCTAATGTTGAATAAAGTCAGTAACTACATTTATATAAAAAAAATTAGTATATAGAATCACCTTCAATAGAGATAAAATAAAATTTAATATGCTAAGAGTTGAAAAAAAAATCTCACAAAAAAAAATTGCAATGACATAATACATATGTAACATTATGTTGAATTAGGATAAAAATAATGAACTCATTAATTTTGTGAACTTCTAGCATCTATGTACATATAATAAACAATTGATACAACCTAGACATCTAAGAGAAATAAAACCCTACCTTGAAATTGAAAAAAAAATAGAAGTATGTCAAAATTCATAACTACATAGATCATCACCCAAATATACGTGACAACAATATATAGAAAAAAAAATGAATAAGAATAATAATAAAACCAATTTATGGTCATGACCTAGGAAATTTTGTTAATTAGAGATAAAATGTCACAAACACAATATTATATACATACACATAAGAAATAGAATGTAACAAAAAAAAATAGAAGGTCATAATTTGAACCCAATTGAGGTTAAGTTGTAATAGTAATTGTTGGAAAAAATAATTATTAGGACCAATACATTATTAGACCCTCAACTATACATAGGATTTTTTGGGAAAATATGGCTGAAAAAAAAGACACGACATAAACATCATTATAACATTAGTGACATATATGTGAGATTAAAATTGGTGTAGGATTGATAACCATATATTGATCAAAAAGCTTGGGTCTTGACTCAAACTTTTGATAATGATGGCTAAGACTAACAAATTGAATATTTCAACTCTCATAGTGGAATAAGATGTTGGAAGACGGATGGGTATATTTTCAAAGTAGAAATTGAATCTAAATTGATTTAGTGACCCTATAAGATAGTAAGAGGATTGTTGGATCATCATAAATAGGACCTATGACAATGGAAGAAAAATTGGGATTGCATTTCGTTTAAGTTGACACTTCAGCTAGAAAAAATTATTGTGCTGGATTATTTTGTGGATCAAACTATAGTAGAAATATCACCATTAAGAAATATTTGATTTCGGGGACGAAATCTTTTTGAAGGGTGGTAGTATTGTAACATACCCAATTTTGGCTACTAAATATATGTTGAGCTAGGTTATCCAAACTTGAACTTATTTGTTGTCTCTCATTTCAAACCCCAGTCAGTTATTTTGATTCAATATCATGGTCTTTGATAAATCTTAGTATCCAATTCAAGTCCTTTTGTCAAAGTGTATCTATTGTCCTCATTTGGGAAAATATGCCCATGAACTCCCTAAGTTAAATATCAATTAGCATACTTTGGTATCATATAGTCCAATTTGTTATTATTGTTCCTAAATTCCTTGATTAGATCTTGAACCCATTGACTACTCTCAATTTGACCACTCTTGATTTGGAATCAATGGGAAACATTAATCATATAAAAAGAAATAGATTTTATAGTCAATTATGAGATAAGTTGAGGCAGGTATGCTATATTCATAATTTGATGGTTCAATTGCGTAGTCAAGAAAATAAAGCCATAGTTAAAATCTCGTTGCAATTGGCCTTGTAGTTTAGGAGTTATACAATGAACAATGATTAAGATATTGACTAGTGTTATTAGTTTTCTTCTTAGTAAATGAGGTAACGCCCCATCTTCACCCGTTTCCCGCGAACCCTCGAGTTACTATACGCGTAACTTCCGATGATTTCTCCTTTCTTTAAGAATCGGCCACTCCAAATGCGTCGTTCGTTCACTTGCTCTGCCTCGTCTCCTCTTTTCATCTTCTAGACACCCCGAAACCGTAGCAGCGCCCTCAACTATATAAGCCCTAGCCATGAGGACACGACACACACCCACAATACAAAAGCTACTCCCAAACCTCAGACTCCTCATAAACAATCCACGACCGTCATTGTTGTTCAGGCTTCCACACACAGCCTTGCTTCCCTCACCTAGCCGCCGCATACAAGGCCTACATCAGACAATCTGCAGCTTTGACTAGCTGCCCATCACACACCCTTTCAATCAGATCTATAGATCCAGGCCACCGGCATGATGAAGATCTCGGTGTGGAACCTGCAAACAACCTGCCATTGTATCCTCAACACTCCCCAACATCCTCGCTGGAAATCTACATAGTGAGTTTTCAGACCATGGCTGTGTGGTGCATCCTCAGTTGCTGGCGAGATCTTCAGCTTGCCGTCTACCATCCGGACAACCACCAGCAATTTTCCCCTAAACTACTGCCACGTGAAGAACCTGGAATTGGCCTCCCAAGGCGCCCCTCCTCCAGCTTCCCTTCACCTAAACCCCGACTACGCCGCCGGATGTACAGATATGCGGATCACCTTTCCGCCACCGCCACTCCATCGTGGCCACCCTCTGCAACCTGGAAGTTACTAGTGCCGTCTCCTCCTTCACTGGAAGCACTGTCGCCACCTGCACACCCCAGGCCCGACGCCAGCAACAAATCTGAATGGTGACGTTGGTTCTCCACCGCCTCATCACCGTCTTCGGTGCCCACGGCACATCCTTCCAACTCTAGCACAGACCCGGGCGTGGTGTACAGGCAGGGACACCTGTCTATCCGCAACTCCGTGGCAACTAGCTGTCAGAGACTTGCCACCCTCCTCCCAGCGTTGCCTCCTCCATCGACAGCCCAGTAATGACCGCCTTCGTATCCGCTGGTGATCCATACATCTGGTGATTCGTACATGGAAGAGAGGAAGTCTGTCTCCAAAAACCTTGGGACAGTAGTGGTGAGTCTATATCTCTCCACGATGCTCTCATGCTAGGAACATCTTCGTTGGCTAGGATTAAGAAGACGAGATGAGTCACGATCAGCCCTTACATTCGAGAATGAGTGAGAACCGGCCAGAAAGTAGTTCTGCTTCAACTGGTAAGTCTATAATACAATATGCGTTAAACCTTTATCCTATTGATAAATTGGATAATACAAAGCATCGTACTTTTGAATTAAAAATACTAAAGATAATTAATATTTGTTGCGGTGATTCAATTGATAAATGGGTGAACACTAGAATATATATATATAGGTATTAATATGTCTATACTAATGGTTAACAATCACGTAATTATAACTCCTATTTCCGAAAACTAGTGTAATGAATTCGATAGAGGACCCCTTTATAATATGGGCAGTTTTGTATACCAACTTGCGATTAGGACGCTATATTAATCACCCGATCCCACAAGATTAAGCATCTATAGTTAATACAAATCTGAAAAGTTCTTTTATACGGTTTACTAAACGTTCTCATATCGGGATATTCATTTAACAGATGAGAATATATAATTATAAGCTAAAACGTGATTACGAAACACACTAACTAGCCAAATACATTAGTACTTTAGAGAAGGAATATGTATATCAAATGTATTTCTATAAATATTTTGACATTCACATTAGATTATATGGTAGTTTGGACTAAATATGAATATACCTTATTTTCATAAAGATATTGGTGTTCACATACATAACTTAATATAGGTATTAGTTCATGACTAATGTATATGGTGGTATGTTGACTCTAAACCCTAGACATTCCAATAAGACCATACCAGTAAATGGCCACCTTTGATCCCAAGTGACTACATAGAAGTATATTATAAATAAAAGAGAACATCATTTAGGATCTGATCTAGAGATAATATGATCAAATAAACGATTATATAACAATGACTATATGTAAAAAGGTGCAAACCTAGAAATGACATTGAGGGGAAAATATGTCATAGAAACCTAGAAGGAAAAACCTAATCATAAATAAGAAAAATTGAACAACATTGATTCCAAGTCCGATGGTGACAATATTATTATTCTTTGTAGCTACCTCTTCATAAACTCTTGGAGACACATTATGATTATGAAATCCTTGGAGCCCTGAATAATTGAGGTACTAAATCTTCTATTTTATTGTTGAATTATTTTCCCTCTTGATGGACACACATATATCTTGATTCGTGGTGAATTCCATATAGTTTTGAAACCTCTATTTATTCTTGAAAGTTCACCACTCTCATTTTGTAATTGATAAATTATTGTTGATAATTATTTTGGCACTAGACTTGATCTATTTGGAGTTTTGACTCCCTGTGGACTTTGGTCCCTTGGGCTTTGGCCCTATAGAGCTTTGGCTCACTTGAGTGGGCCAAGTACCCCACAACCCTGCGCAGTGGATAGGGATTAGTTGTCCCCCAGTTAACTGGAATAGCTAATAAGGCACTAGTGTCGTTCTCTCCTAGAGTGTGAGAATACAAGGCACTTAGCCCTAGAAAAGATATGATAGAAAGGTGCCAAAACTTGCCAAATAGAATACCTTGAAATTGATATACCTTGTGAATAGCTTGGATAAATTTTGCATATTTGAACTATTGAATCTCGCTTAATGATATTCTTGTGAAAGATTTGCTATCTTGAAGTTGATAATGGAATTTCTTTTTGTTAGCCTTTAGTCCACCAAATAGTCCTTTCCTAACTTTTATTATACATCTAAACCTTTTTCGTACATAGTTCAATGATTTGGATTTAGTACCAGCTTTGCTGACCCCTTTTTCCCTTCAATGGGGTCCATGTGTGGTTTCGTTCCCTTTGGGAACTCATGGGAAGGTGGTAGATGGAAGAGCTTGAAGGGACATGCACTGGGTAGTCCTCCGTTGAAGACTAGATAGAATGAATTATATTCCTTAAACTTGTAATCATATTTGTAAGCTTCCGTGACTCTGATGTACAAGCATGAATGTAATAAAGATTGTTTATGTATTTGATATTATTTTGTAAATATTCGACCGTAAAGATCGAGTCTTTACAGCTACGATGAATCACATGGTAGAAAGGTTGCCAGTGCCTCAGCCAAGAGCACAGGCTCCCCATGGTGAAACATCCGGTATTGGGAAGACCTTTGAGCGGCTTCGCCGAGTAGGAGGTTCGGATTATGCTGCAACGGCTGATCCAACAGATGCATATCTGTGGCTGATAGGTCTTGAGAAGGCCTTCCGGATCCTCGACATCCCCGAAGTAGACAAAGTCAAGCATGCTGTCTACCTTCTAAAGGGTAGTGTTGGCCACTGGTGGGCCATTGAGGAGGAGAAGTGACCCGGTGAGGAGATCGGTTGGGAGGTTTTCCGGTGAGATTTCGTCAACAGATACTTTCCGAAGACATATCTGGACGAGAAGATCAACTAGTTTGAGCGTCTACGCCAAAGATCGATGAGCATCACCGAGTATGAAGGTAAGTTCATGGACTTGTTGAGGTTTTGTCCTCACATGGCGGTGACAGATGATGAGTGGACCAGGCAGTTTGAGAAAGGTTTGAGTGCTGAGATGTTGACACCTACTGGTGCTTTGGAGAATCGAGAACGGTTTGCCATATTCATGGAGTCCGTCCACAGGATTGAACGGTCCGTCAGGGAGAAAAAGGAGTCCATGACCAGGAAGAATCCTGCTCAGTTCTAGGGACAGAGATTTGGTGGCTTCAAGAAGCCAAGATTTTTTGCACCTCCCATGATGTAGAGTTCTCGTGCACCATCTCAGTGGTCTCTGAGTAAGGGAGGGGGTTATGTTTCTTTGCCATCAAAGGCACATAGTACAACTTCTGTGGTAGTGACAAAGTCATCTAGGCCACAGACAGAAGGTAGGTCATGTTACCACTGTGGATAGACTGGGCATTTAAAGTCAATTTGCCCAAGGAAAGATGTTGAAGTAACACAACAGCTGAGACAGAATCAACAAGCGTCAGACAGACAACAGCCCAGTGATAGTAGAGGGCGAGGATGCGGTCAAGCGTCACAAGCAGGATCGTCTACTCAAGGGAGCAGAGGACATGGACAAGAAACGACTCGATTCTATGCTATGAGTCAGCCGGAGGCGATAGTCAACCCGCAAGTGGTAACAGGTCAGATGGAGTTATTTCATTCTGATTTATTTTCTTCTTGCTTCATATTTGTTTTGGTTGACCCGGGTGCTACACACTCTTTTATCGCACATAGCCTGCTTGCTAGTTGTCCTTTACCTATTAGTTGTAAGAAAGATATCTTATTGTTAGAAACCTCTCTTGATGGTTCCTCAATGCTTCTAAGGAGTGTCCCTCTTGTGTCTTATCTTTTTCGGGACATAGTATACAAGTGGATCTTATACCACTTGACATGCATGGATTCGATGTGATCCTTGGGATGGATACCTTAGAAAAGTATAAGGTCGTGTTGGACTGTGGTTCCAAGCAGGCAATGTTTGATGATGACGGAGAGAAGTGGATCTTCCAAGGAGATAGGAAGATTCTTCCGGCATGTCTAGTGTCAGCAATGGTGGCAGAAAAGTTGTTGCGGCAAGGTTGTAGAGCGTTCTTAGCTCACATTGTGGATACCAAGGCAAAAGGTCCTAGCATTAAGGAGGTGACGGTTGTCCGAGAGTTTGCATATGTGTTTCTTGATGAGTTCCCCGGTGTTCCCCCACCTCGAGAGATTGATTTTGAGATCAATCTGGCACTAGGAACACAGCCAGTTGCACAGACACTGTACAGGATGGCTCCAGTAGAGATGGAAGAGTTGAAGAAGTAGTTACAGGAGTTGTTGGAGAAATATTTCATTCGATCGAGCACGTCACCTTGGGGTGCTCCAGTGATATTCGCTAAGAAGAAGGACATGTCAATGCGGTTATGTATAGATTACCGGCAGTTGAACAAAGTCACGATCAAGAATAAGTACCCATTGCCGAGGATTGATGATCTATTTGATCAGTTGCGTGGCACTACAGTATTCTCAAAAATCAACCTACGGTCTGGATATCATCAGTTGAGGATTAAGGCGTATGACATACCTAAGTCAGCGTTTAGGACGAGGTATGGTCACTTTGAGTTTGTGGTTATGTCGTTTGGGCTAACCAATGCACCTGCTGCTTTCATGGATCTGATGAACCGAGTGTTCCGTCTGTTTCTAGACCAGTTTGTTGTAGTTTTTATAGACGACATCTTGATCTACAGTCGGGATAGTCAAGAGCATGAACGATATCTTCGACAAGCATTGACTCTTCTTCGCCAACATCAACTGTATGCCAATTCAACAAATGTGAGTTCTGGTTGAAGGAAGTGACATTCTTGGGTCATGTGATATCTACAGAAGGAGTCAGAGTGGACCCTAAGAAGGTGGAGTCAGTTGCAGATTGGGAGCAACCAAAGACGCCGACGGAAGTTCGTAGTTTTCTAGGTTTGGCAGGATATTATCAGAGGTTTAACAAGGACTTCAGTGCGATCGGGTTGCTAATGACAAAGCTGACCAGGAAAGATGTACCTTTTGTTTGGGATGATTGTTGTCAGCAAGCTTTCCAAAGTTTGAAGGAGAAGCTGACTAGTTCTCCAGTGCTAGTGCTGCTAGAGCCTGGAAAGGGCTATGTTGTTTTCTGTGATGCTTCTAAGAAAGTCTTAGGTTGCATACTGATGCAAGAGGATCATGTGGTTTCTTTTGCTTCCCGAAAGCTTAAGAAACATGAGGAGAACTATCTGACACATGATTTGGAGTTGGCAGTAGTGGTCCATGCATTAAAGATTTGGAGACACTATCTTTATGGGGAAGTGTGTCAGATCTTTACAGATCATAAGAACTTGAAGTACATCTTTTCACAGAATGAGCTTAACATGCGACAACATCGTTGGATGGAGCTAATCAATGATTATGATTGCACCATTGAGTATCATCCTGGTAAGGCAAATGTGGTAGCTGATGTTCTTAGTAGAAAGTCTTCTTCTCTCTCCACAAAGAAGGCACAAATGAGTTCCTTGGTATGCCATAGGCGAGATATGTTTGTCTCCTTGTGGCAGATAAATGTGCAGTTGGAAGTTTCCTTGTTGGCAGGACTGTTGGCACAGATGCAAGTTAAGCCTACGCTGAGACAATAGATCAAAGACACACAGTAGGCAGATGATACAGTGCAGTTGATCAGGTCAGAGCTTGGCAGTGAAAAGTGTGATGGGTTCCATGAGTCCGAGGATGGACTAGTTTGCTATAATGGTAGGATGGTGGTCCCCAATGTCAATAATCTAAGAAAGCTAGTGCTCGAGGAATCACACACATCAATGTATTCTATGCATCAAGGAGTCACCAAGATGTATCATAATCTGAAGGACCTATATTGGTGGTCTGGCTTGAAGAAGGATGTAGCAGAGTTTGTGGCTAAGTGCGTAGTATGTCAGCAAGTTAAAGTGGAGCATCAGAAGCTAGCAGGTACGTTGCAACCCATGCCGATACCACTATGGAAATGGGATCATATAACCATGGATTTCGTAGTTGGTCTACCAAAGACAGCTAGGAATCATGATTTCATTTGGGTAATAGTGGACAGATTGACAAAATCTACTCATTTCATACCGGTAAAAATGATGTATATAACAGAGAAGCTTGCTCAGGTGTATGTAGATGGGATAGTGCGATTGCACGGTGTACCAACAAAGATAGTCTCTGACAGAGGTCCTCAATTCACAAGTCGATCCTGGGAACAATTGCACAAAGCGTTAGGAATGCAGTTGAGGTTTGGTACTGCCTTCCACCCCCAGATGGATGGATAGTCTGAAAGGACTATTCAGACTTTGGAAGATCTTCTCCGAGCATGTGTTTTGCAGTTCCTAGGTAGTTGGGACGTGTATCTCATCCTGATAGAGTTCACTTACAACAACAGTTACCAACGAAGCATTGACATGGCTCCTTATGAAGCTCTATATGGAAGGAAGTGCAGATCCCCTTTATGCTGGTATGAGTCTGGTGAGTATCAGCTTTTGGGTCTGGAGTTAGTGCAGCAGACAACAGAAAATATCAAGGTGATACGACAGTTGAAGGCGGCACAATATAGACAAAGGTCTTATGCAGACAATCGCCGACGACCTTTAGAGTTCCAAGTGGGAGACAAAGTGTATCGCAAGGTCTCACCTTAGAAAGGTGTGCTAAGGTTTGGCCGGAAAGGCAAGCTGGCACCCAGGTATATGGGGCCATACCCAGTGATAACACGTGTTGACAAGGTAGCTTACAAGATAGAACTACCACCAGAGTTGCACAGATTACATCCGATGTTCCATATCAGCATGTTGAAGAAAAGTCATCCAGACACAGGGATAGTGATACAACCAGTTGAGGTTGAGCTTGATGAAGACATGTCCTATGAGGAGGGTCCAGTGGTGATCCTTCATAGAAGAGTAAAGAAGCTGAAGAGGAAGGACATGGTTCTTGTGAAAGTTCTTTGGCATCATCGTGCCGTTGAGGAAGCCATGTGGGAGCTTGAGGAAGAGATGAGGCGGAAGTATCCCTTGCTTTTCTCTTCGGATTTTGGGGACAAAATCCCTTTATAGAGGTTTATGGCTTGTAAGGACCCTGACCTTTGTTTTGGGCTTACCCTGTTTGTTTTGTCTAAACCTGGTGCTTGGTTGCTTGCTAATCACCTTTAGTGGTGATTAAGGTTTGCTTGTTCTTTGTTGAGAGTTGGAGGTGCTACTTGTAAAATAACCTAAGTTAGGGTTTAAGAGCAAGTTTGTCACCTTGAGAGATGTCTTTCTCTCTCTTTGCTTCCTCTAAAGTTGAGAGGAAGGTTTGGGCTCGTGCCTTGAGTTGTCTTGGGCTTTGTTGAAGCTCTGTTGGGCTTGGTTGAGCCTTGTTTGGGCCTTGCCTTGGTTGGTTGAGCCTTGTATCAGGCAAGGATGCCTTGTGTCGGCCATGGGGTATCGCCCATGTGTGTGTCAGCCAAGGTGGTGGTGGTGGTGTGTCGGCCATGGATGGAGTGTGTCGGCCTTTGACCTTGTTTGACCTCCTTGCTTTGGTTGTGTCACCCTATCTTGGACATGTGGCCGAACCTTGGTTGAGTGGTGGCATGGCATGTGCATGAGTTTTGCAAGGTGGTAAAACATGTGGACAAGTGTCCCTTAGTAAGGTGACACCTTGCCTTGGTTTAACCTTGACCCTCATCTATATATGCCTTGCCTTTCTCTTCCTTAGGAATCCTTTAGCTCTTTGTTGCTCCTCTCTTCCTTGGTACACGATACACCTACCCTTTGGTGTGTTTGGTGGCCGATACATCTTAGTGGAGCAAGTTGGTGGCCGATCCTTCTCCCTTGGTGGTGATCCCTTCTTCTTTCTTTAGCTTGGTGGCGGAACCCTAGGTGGGTCTTGTCCTTTGGTGGCCGAAGTGGTGATCTTGGAGCTAGGAGCTTGAAGCTTGGAGCTTTGGAGTGAGGAGTTTGCTTAAGGCGGGTTACATAACTTCTAACCCTAGCTATTCTACCTTATTTATAATGTATGATTCTTATATGTTGATAATCGGCCTTGCATGTTATGTTTCTTACTCTAGTACATGTCGTTGATCTTATGGATATAGTGAGCATGATGTTGTTGATGTTTATATGACTTTGGATCTTGTTGGCTGAACTATAGTTGGGGTTTTCTTTGGTAGCAATACTCCTTTCTCTCCTTGGTTATGAGAAGTGAGTTTGAGCTCTAGTGATGTGGGAAATACCCCTCTCTCGTTTAAGTTGAGAGGTGAGTCTACATCCTAGTTGCTTGGGAAACACCCTCCTCTCACCATGGACTTGAGAGGTGAGCTCTTGGATGTATGATGACCTAGTTGGAGGATGAAGATGACCTTGGAGTAGTGTTGCCCGATAGTTTAGTCTTGAGATGTACCCTTGGCCGATGTGCCTAGTTGGAGTTTGGTTTGTGGCCGATACCCATGTATGCTTGGGCGATATGCTTTGTTGAGTGCCCTGCACGATACACCTAGTTAAGGTAGTTGGCTTGGTGCCCGATGTACCTTGGACGTTATAGAGATCAGTGGGCTATCCTTGTGTTGGGCGACATGGTTTGGTTGTGGTGATGCCTGATATGGTGGCATATAGAAACACTAGATGCTGCTTTGATGGAGGCCGATATGGAGTGCTGCCCTTGACCGATAGGCTTCCTTGAAGCGTTTTTGTGTCGCCTGAGTTGTGAATATGTTGGATGATACCATGCTATGCTGGGGCACTATATATGTTTTTGTCAGTACGAGCCTTGGGCAATAGAGTGTTGTGGCTGCCCGATAGGAACCCTAACCCTAGATGGGCGATAGGGCTTAGTCGATGCAGATAGATAGCTGGTACATGCTTATCCTTGAATGCGTGATACACTCTCTTAACCTAGCTGCACGACAGTGCCTTGTGCATCTGGTATGTATGTCAGGGTTTCACATTAATGCCTTGATCTCTAGTTGCACGACACCCTTGGGTGGTGGTCGATACCTTCTAGAGCTGGCCGATATGTGATTATATATATAGTTAGGCCTATATGCTTTTGGTAGGAGATGCTACCATACCCGATACAAGCTGTGGTGAGGGGCACGCTACCCACCACCCCTTTTAGGGAGGGCTATGGAAGTTTTGGTAAGGGTTCTAACAACCCGGGATGTATATAGATGATAGTTCCATGTTAATAATGATATTACATGTGCTATGGTGTAATCACCTTGAAACCTGCAACTCTGATAATGAGATAAGATGATAGGTTGTGCACCAGGAAGTTTGGAAGGATATGATGTTGCTACATATGATGATGTAACTCATGTATATGACTACCTGTTTGGGATCTGATAAATGCTTATGTTGATAATAAAACTATGATCTCTACATCTGATGTGTAATATACTCATGATCTTGCTTTATACTTGATAGAATGATAATCCTTTTAATCCATGATGGATTTGGTTATCTTTATGGATGTGTATACTGACCATGTAGGTATTTCTATGTGAATTCATAGCCTATAAGAGCTATGAGATGTATGTGCTTGAGTAGCACCAGGTAATGAGATAACAAGTTGATAGGTCTGAGAACCTAATATAAGGCTGAGTGCCTAGTTGAGATGAGATAAGGGATGCATTCCCAGATGCTGATGCATGATTATGATTCCTTGAGAGGTAGTGGTTGATGTAATGAGGGATTGAGGTCCCATGACCGTATGATGATGGAAATTATGATGTAATCCTATATGACTATGTTTATACTTTGGTTGCCTCAACAATTGGCTTAAAATATACTAATTTATTATAGATAAACATATCATGTAGTTTGCCATGGCCATAGATCCATCATCGTCAGTACTTGGTGATGGTGAAATAGGTTTATCCTACGGGATTACCTGGAGCGCATATTGTTGAATATGCGAGGTTTCCCCTAGCCTAAAATAGGAGGGTTGAGTGCAAATGTGGTTGCAGACTCAGGATATATGGAGCATGGTGGACAGGTCCATGGCTCAGGATATGTGATGATGAGCATGATCCGTTCATGGCTCGGATGTATGTACTCGAACTTATGATGAGGTGAGCTAGAGATATGGGTAGCTTGCGGAGCTGACCCAGAGGTTGAGGCCTATAAGCATAAGACTACGGTCTTGCTTGATGATTCATATACTGACCATGGGAAGGTGAGGTCATGGAGTCCATATCTCCTTAGACCTTGTATGGCACCGGATTGGGCTTCGTAGCCAATGGTTGGATTTGAGCAGGGAAGGCTCACTTCCTCAGGGCATAATAAAATGTAATCCAGCCGAACGGTATATCTTGCTAAGAACAAAACACAGAACCTTGATTGAGGTCTTGCTTATATAGTTGATCTAGTTATACTATGCAATTTTTTGTACGATCCTTATAGTTTGTGATAAGTTCTTATAAAGCATATCTTGTCAATCATGTTCCATAAAGAAATACTTGGTTCTATGCCTCCTAGATATCTTGGTAAGCTTGATGGTAATAATAGCCTTGCTCAGTTTGCTGCTCTTGTTATACACTTTACCAGTTATCTGCTATTATTTGCCTTAACCTTCTAAGGTTTTATGGTTTCGGCAGAGAGTTATGTTTCTCGCTGGGACTGTGTGTCTCACCCTGCTCGTTTACACCCTTTTTAGGTGATCTCTCTAGACGTGGTGGTGGTCATGAGGTTGCGGCCGAGCAGCAAGAAGAGAAGTAGAAGGCAAGATATGGACATGCTGCTATTTTGGTGGTTTTGTAGTAGAGTCCTAGAGTCATCCATGTACTCTCAGGTCCTCAGAGATGTTTGATGATGTTTCACGATGCTTAGCTATTGTAATTTTTGTATATCCTGCTGTTGGCCGTATGTGGCCGTTATGTATGTATAGACATGTGTTGAACTCTGGTGCTGATAGTACAGCTGGTTCCAATAAGATATGGACTTATAACATGGCTTGTGAATGATTATATAACATGTCTTTCTACAGGATCTGGATGTAAAAGTTCTCTCATATATACTTTCCACAATCAGTTTTAATTAACCCGTGTTTTCGGTAATATATGGTTCCACACATTTTCGTGTGTCATCTCGTTGTCTGTGTGATGGCGGGGTGTCACACAACCAGTCTTTGGGGGCCGATCACCCAAACAGTCTCTGGCTTCTGCGATCAAACGGTCGAAGCAGGCTAAGACCGTGCGGTGGCTAAGGTGTTAGTGCTTAGGTCTGCAGGCGGTGCTGCTACATGTGGTGGTGAACGCGGTGCAGTTGCAGGTGCCGACGGTCGATGGAGGAGGTAGCAGGTGGCATTTATGGCTTGATGGAGGTAGAAGAAGGCGAAGGTGTAGGTGGATATGGAGGTGTGATGGAGCAGCGCCAAGATTTATATGTTGATGGCGACGCTATAGCTGCAGGTGCGATGGAGCTAGGGTATTGGAGAGAGGAAGAAGAAGCAAGAGGAAGAAGGCAGAGGCGTGTCCATGCAGTCTTGAGTAGGTTGCTCAACTGATTTTGAAGATCGTATGGAGGTAGAAAACTGATTGGATGAAATCGTTTGGGCAAATTGATGGGGACCGTTGATTAGCGATCCAAAGGAGAAGAAAATCTCACGCTCTGAGACCGAATGGATGAATGGCTAAGACCGAAAGGTTGAAACTGGGTGGACAAAGCTGCTAGGTCAAGACCGTTTGGCGAGACCAAATGGTGAGACCGAATGGTTGAAACTGAATGGTTGAAACCGAATGGTGAGACTGTATGGATGAAACCTAGGATGAGAAAGGTCGGTCCCACTCAAAGGGGTATGATTTGGATGATGGTTGATTTGGATGGTCTACTTCATCATGGCCTGCATAAAATTGATATAAATTCAGTTAATACTTTGATAATTGAATCAATTATGAAATTTTGCACATTTTTACATATAGTCAATGAAATTGGGTGTATTGAATCAAATTGAGCCCGAGATGGTGATTGAAATTCATGATGAATATGCATTCATCAATGATATTGACAAACGACATGTATACTGTAACGCCCGGGCCCACTTCCCAAGGCTCTAGCAGGGTTTCAGGAATGACGACTGGCCCCACAAACCACCACTAGCCTTAACTGCGCACTTTGTCCACACTGACGCGCAAGCCAGGATCAACTTCCCGACTGGTCACCCATCCTAGTACTACTCCAAGCTGAGCACGCTTAACTATGGAGTTCTTTAGTGATGGGCTCCCGGAAAAGGAGGTGCACCTTGGTGATATGGGTAGTCCAATCATTCCTTTTAAGAGTGTTTTATCCGAGGCCTCAAATCCTGGGATGTTACAATCTCCCCCACTTAGACTCTTGACGTCCTCGTCAAGGCTCAACTATATGGCCTCATAATCTGACCCCATTTCAGTGCAGACCCACAATGGCCCATAGACACCCAGCTCCCGTCCACGGCTACCAGCGCAAGGGCGGCTCCATCTCGTCTCTATGGATAGCCCTTTCCAACTTGCCTGGACCACACGGCTCAAGACTGGCATGCCACATGCCCATGCGGGCCCCACCTACTGGAGGGGTTATGGCTCTGATACCATTTGTAACGCCCGGGCCCACTGCCCAAGGCTCTAGCAGGGTTTCAGGAATGACGACTGGCCCCACAAACCACCACTAGCCTTAACTGCGCACTTTGTCCACACTGACGCGCAAGCCAGGATCAACTTCCCGACTGGTCACCCATCCTAGTACTACTCCAAGCTGAGCACGCTTAACTATGGAGTTCTTTAGTGATGGGCTCCCGGAAAAGGAGGTGCACCTTGGTGATATGGGTAGTCCAATCATTCCTTTTAAGAGTGTTTTATCCGAGGCCTCAAATCCTGGGATGTTACATATACCTAATAGAAATCTTCAAATAACAACTCGATTCACATCATAAACAAGAGTAGACTTTTAGTCCATGATAGAATAGATGTCGGAGTTTACTTGTTATCCAACAGTTACTAATCAGATTTCTTTCTAGACTTGACAATATTAAGATAATAGTTTGTCTTATAACAAAAGAAAAATTAATCTCCACATATAAGAACCATGTTCATGTATAATATATTTATCTCTTAGTAGTGAAAGGAGTATGATAGACACAAATACCATTTATACATAATTGGGAAACAAATTGTCAATTTTGTATACAATTGGGAAACTACAAAACGTTTGTCTTGTAGTACGAGATGACCGTCTTGCATGCTAGACAACGATTTTGATGGTCGCATCAAGATCTTATGGTCTTTTCCACTCCCCACACAGACTAAGAACCCAAACCCTAACCCCTCCTATAAATAGAGGGGTACTAGGGGCTTCCCAGAATACAACACAGACAATTGAGAATCAGTTGCTCTAACAATTATTGCCCTCTCTGGCTGTGATAACCAAGAGACTCCAAGCAAGTTCTACCCGACTAGGGAGGGATAGCAAGGGAGAGAACAACTGAGATCATTGTTGTGGGAGAGCAAGTTGGTGACTAGTATGTCAACGAGAGGAACAACTCTTTCATGTCCATTCTAGAAGGACGATAGGAGTTCTAGGCGGTCTATGTGGACTTCTCTAGAGGTGGGAGGTTGTTGTTTACCGCTAGGATGGCATAGTCAACCAGCAATCTGTGACAATAGGAGTTGTTGCAGAACACGACATTCAAGTTTGTTGTCCGTGGAGGAGCAGTCAGATGAGTCCCAAAGTTGTGCAACTACAATGACGAGGATTGTTGTTGGACTTACTCCAGGACCAGGTGTGGCGACCGACTCACGAAAACAAGATTAACTAATGCGGAAGCTAATTATTAGTAGCAGAATTACTGAAAATCACTAAAAATTAAAACTTTTTACACTGAGATCCACAAACTATAAAACTCTTCCATAAAGAACCAAAGTAAGTTATTTACATTCTGATACATCAATACATCTCTGTATCATCTCATCTCGAGAGTCATAAACATTGACTGCTCTGTTAAACTGTATAAAGCAGTATACAAAAGTCTTGAGACATCAACCCAAAAATCTCAGATCTATATCAAACCATCTACTGACTCCTAGGACCTAAGAGTACAGAGACGACACATAGGACTCTCTATATACAGAACCTAACAGACAGTGTCTCCACCTAAAGATCTATGCTGTCCTTGTTATTGTTGCTGCTGTTGTGGCTGCTGTTGCTGTTCACCCACTAAAGGGTTTCTTCTTTCTCGACGTCTACCTAAAAAGTTGAATCCCACAGGGGTGAGACAATTGAAAATTGTCCCAGTGAGAGTTATAACTCTCTGCCAGAAGCATTGTTATTGCAGATAATAGGATAACACTGAGTAGTAGAATTATAAATATTCAACAGCATATAAATCATTGAATAAGATATGCAGAGAAATATTCTCTATGCAATCATTTCAATTATAACTTGATTAAGCAGCAAGTCATTCATTTAATAAGGAATATGAAGAACATGTATACTAATTATCCAACTAGGACATATTAAACAATGTATCATCAAACATTGATTCTCGTAGTTCAACCCTAAGCAATTATGCTACACGGCTGATTACATTTTACAAACATATTTATGCCCTGAGGAGATGAGGTATACCACTCATACTCCAACCGACCATTGCGAAATCGAAATTGGTACCATACATAGGTCATCAGAAGAGCCGGATTTCTATGACCTCATGCTCCCCAGTCAATGTGAGGAACAACATACATGACATCTCGTGTCTCTGCCAAAATAGCTTTCCAGGGTATTCTGGCAACTTCGCTATTAGAGTTATAGTGGCATGATGTACTCTCTTCGCAATCGAGAGATTTCTTGTTTATCTCACATTGATGCAGCATTAACATCATCATCAGGAGATTAGTGATACATCATCCCGACATATACATATAATGAAGGATTGAGAGATTTAATGTTTATCTCACATCAATTCCTCCATTAGGGCATAAGGATATTCACGCCCATAGCCCCCACATACTCAAAAGTATGCTCTCTAGGAGCTCCCTTAGGAAAACCTGTTTCACCATCACCAAACTACCGACGATGATGGATCTATGGTCAGGGCTCTACATGATATCATTTCAATTGATTATTTAAGTACATTACAACATTCTTTTAGCATCATGCATGTTTACATACATAAGTCATTATAACAATTGCTGTAAGGAAAGAGTACTATTTATCAAGTTCATTTCACAGCTTTATTAACATTGGGAACTCAATCCCTTATCATCTCATCATCATGATTCAAGAATATGGGTGTTCAAACCCTTAGATCATCAAAATACTTGTTGCCACTTTGACAGGTAACATAATGCCATCAAGTCATGTAACAGTGTAAACATGATAATTGCAATGCATGTATTTCACATGGCTCTTACAGCCTATCAATATCTTTTGTTACCTTTTACTAGGCAACATAGCATATCATTGCTTACAAAGCTCATAAAGTACTTTCAATAAACAAAGCATCATAGCTCTTACCTGGCTGTACTCAATATTTCATAAAACCTGCATGATTAGTACAGATGATAACAGATATATCCATTTCATATCATCACAATACAAAACAATGATAACATCACTATTCAAGGGTTTCACCACTATGCCCTTACCAGGGTTGGGGTTTCCCTTTTCAATTCAATTAGGGTTAATCATCCCCTTAGCTCAATTAGGATTAGTGACTCATCCTTTCATCATCCAATCTTAGAGCTTCATGCTAAAAAACATTACCCAGAATTAGGGTTTCACACTTTCATTTACCTTATTCAAAATTAGGGTTTACTATTCACATTACATCACCCTAGGTTAGGGTTTACTATTCATATCACATCACCCTAGGTTAGGGTTTACTATTCATATCACACCACCCTAGGTTAGGGTTTACTTATTCATATCACATCACCCTAGGTTAGGGTTTACTATTCATATCACATCACCCTAGGTTAGGGTTTACTATTCACATCACATCACCCTAGGTTAGGGTTTACTATTCACATCACATCACCCTAGGTTAGGGTTTACTATTCACATCACATCACCCTAGGTTAGGGTTTACTATTCACATCACATCACCCTAGGTTAGGGTTTACTATTCATATCACATCACCCTAGGTTATGGTTTACTTATTCATATCACATCACCCTAGGTTAGGGTTTACTATTC
This sequence comes from Alisma plantago-aquatica, assembly GCA_963693085.1. NCBI lineage: Eukaryota > Viridiplantae > Streptophyta > Magnoliopsida > Alismatales > Alismataceae > Alisma > Alisma plantago-aquatica. Next base: position 379,228,078 of record OY856409.1, on the reverse strand, counting down.
ATATCACATCACCCTAGGTTAGGGTTTACTATTTATATCACATCACCCTAGGTTAGGGTTTACTATTCACATCACATCACCCTAGATTAGGGTTTACTTATTCATATCACATCACCCTAGGTTAGGGTTTACTTATTCATATCACATCACCCTAGGTTAGGGTTTATCATTAAATATCCCATAAATAGGGTTTACTATTCACCCAAAGTAGGAGTGAGCATCAAAGTACCTTGAATTAAGGTTTATCATGTCATCATTATGAATTAAGTTCATACCATCATCATGCATTAGGATTTCACCTATTAATGCCCTCAATTAGGGTTATGATTCATTAACCATCATAATTAGGGTTTCATGATCTCACTATGAAGGATCATACCCTAATTAGACATTTATTCATCTTAGAAGTCCAATACTTAATTATCATCCATGTAGGAAATCTTCTCTTTCATCTTCTAAAGATGATGTTTGCTTCAGTCTTGATTAGGTTAAGTCAACTCACTCTTGAAGAAGAATTGACGTCATGGGTTATGTCATTGTCACTATGATCATTAAGGCTTAATTATTCAAAGGGTACTAATCACCTTACCCCATTAAGATGTAATTACTATAATCATCTTTGATTACATCATGAATTAATCAACTAATAACTTTGTCCTTTAACCACTTTAAGTACCCATGCGGTTTTGGTTAATTATCCACCAAACGGTCTTGGCCACATAGACCCCAAACGGTCTTGACCAAATCAGACCTCAAACGGTCTTGCACAAAAACATCCAAACGGTCTAAGACCGTTTAGACCTCCAAACGGTCTTCAACAACCAATGAAACAGTTTGCTAAAGTACCACCTTGAAACCGTTTAGTAAAGTAGGTGGTGGAGACCGTTTGCCAAAGTTGGATCTTTGAAACTGTTTACTAAAGTTGACCCTCAAGATCATTTGCTAAAGGTGGTCTTCAAGATCGTTTGCTAAAGTGCAACTTTGAAACCGCATGACCTCAACCGGTTTGGGATCGTTTGGTCCCAAACGGTCTTGAGACCGTTTGGTCCAAACCTTCTCAAAACTGCATGGACCAAGTATGGTCTCAACAAGTCAGATTGAAATAGGGTTTCCAAGATCGATTCCTTCATTGATTGTGATCATGTTATCACTCATCAAGTGGACCTATCACCATGCTTCAATTGAGTTAATTAGGTCAACATTCAAACGATTTGACCCATAATTGACCCTCAATTGGTCATCAATTAGAGTTTGAATCAATTGGATTAGGGTTTGGAAACGTTGATCCTTCAACATTAACCAATGTGAGATTAGTTACTTTGAAACCATTGACGTGTATTTTACTACGCGCTTAAACGCAAGTATACGCGTCGAGTAATATAGGCCTTGTGAGGCCCGAGTCGAACTCAGGGATACGTGAATTATTGGGGACTTTTACTAACTAATCGCAATCAGCTAGACCGATTAACAAAGTAGGGTTTTGTTGTTCAAATTAAAAAGAAAATAAAAATCAAACAAAGAAAACAATCGATTAAAGGTTAATTTAATCAGTTCAAAGGGATATCTTTAGGATGGCGGTTTCACCGCGGGTCAACATTGTATTAGGTTTCATATAATTCCTCACACTTCTCTCTCTATCCGGGTAGTGGCCTGAAATGAGAATTACCCACTGTCGTGGTGTAATTCACTACTTAGGTTTAGGTTGATTCCACCGTCGTAGTAATCATTCCCCTAAACTAAGCGCATTAAAAACGGTCTCTCAGTTCCCACCATTAATTTTACAACTCCTTTGTCAAGGGTTTTATTGATTAATGTAGAATTCGTCTCTTTTCAACCGTTAATCCTTCTGTCAAAGTGATTAAGGGTGTTAAATTATTATTATGGTGATCAAGCATAACAATAGAAATGGAGAAAACGAATCTATACCACGGATTTGAGAGAAAAATATGAATTATTGATATAAAAATGTCATACAATGCATTCCCGGGCTACTCCCGGTCCTAAAGATTGAGGGTTTTAGCCTCTCATGTTCATCTCACACGAATACATGGTAGAAATTGAGGAATTCATAAGAAAAACGGGAAATAAATGGGAAAACCCCTGAACGGTAAAGAACCGGTGGATCCTTGGCGTAGAACACGAGCTTCCCCGCTTGTCGGTGGTGGAAATTGTCTTCGGCAGCGTCCGAATCACCCGGTATGAGCTTCTCGGCCTCCGTTCTCCTTTTTCTCCTCCTTGGCACTCGTGCAATCAAAAATGAGATCATCATCTCATGTGGGCGGCCGTCATTAGGTATAAGTCCCTAATTAGGTCGTCAAATAACAACAGCCGTCCGATCGAGATCAAAACAGATCCAACGCATATCTGCCGGCGTCGACCATCGACGCGGGTCGATGGTATCGACCCAGCGGATTAGCGGCAGCTTTCCTTTCTTTTATTCTGAGCGCCTGTGGTCATCTCGATACCATCGACTTGGGCGTCGATGGTATCGACTCCTGTAGCGTCGGTTTTGTCTTCTAGCGACGCTGTAGCTCTCCTTGTGTCGATGGCATCGACTTTCGTCGATGGTATCGACTTTGTATTGCTCTTCTCGGCTGACAACCTGTGGCTTGGTCGATGGTATTGACGGAAGCAGATACTTGTTTTTCATGAAATTTCACAACAAGCCCAAGTAAATCCACACAATTTATAATAAGATGATAAATAATGCTCAAAATAGTAAAACAAAGGGGATTTGATATAATATGATGGCAAAGACCAAATTAAGTGAATTATGCAATATTATCCATGAAAATGAGTAATTAGAGCACAAAACACATATGCAATAGGTCTATAAATGCGACTCAAAATCATCGCATCAAACTCCCCTAAGCTTAAACATTGCTCGCCTTCGAGCAACTAATCCTTAGAATAGAATTGCAGATGTCAACTAACAATCAACACATCACCCCACATTCCACATGACTCCCACTGGACGTTCTCAAACCGGCCTTTCCTAATCACAGAACAGTAATTACCCTAAAGGCAACAATAATCATCAATAAGAGAAATTATCCTTAAAACCGATGAACACTATCACATAAGGCAGTTAATCATAATAAAACTCGCCGATTCAGCATTGGTGCATCTTGTGATCGCCTATACTATGTTGCTCGCCCTAACTACCATCTACATGGAAGCAGTTCTTCTGATAATCATTAGTTAGGAGAAATTCACGGTGGCCTACCAATCCGAGCAACGGGTGGATGGAATGGGTGGTTCATGGAAGAATTTGGAAGTATTACACAGTTTCAAAATGCATAAAACAAAATGCCCTAAATGATGTGAATGCACATTAAAAATGCCCTAATGCCTATAATTGGGTGGAATGATGCATGCACTAACCTTCCACCTCAAAATGAGATGGAAATCTACTTAAGCCACATCATGTACTCAATTTTCCTGTAATGCAAGCGATATCATGTTCCTTTCTCCCTCTTATTCCATCTTCTTCTAAATTCTCTCTCTCTTTTTTTTTTCTTTTTTTTTTCAATTTTTTTCAGATCTTCAGAAATTTTCTTTTTTTTTTTCTCTTTTTTTTTCTTGTAGCCCACATATCCATAATTTCTTAGCGATACATGTATTGGGCTGTTTTCTTCATGATTGGAAATCTTTGCGACATTTCGAAGGTATGTAACAGTTTAGATCACTTTTGAGGAAAAACTGAGATACATGGTGTACTCTATGCATGATAATCATGAAAGTTATGAGTGCAACTACATGACATGCACCTAAAGGTAATGTGCATGAATCACTATACATTTTTTCCGTTTTATGCAAAAGTATGAAAATAACAATGCAAATCCTATCTACATGCTATGCACGCAAGAAGGAATTAAAACTGTACTTTACTTCCAATTCTTGGGTAGATTATGGAAAAATATGAAGTGGAATGATCACAAGATTAAGTTACTGAACCTTAGAAAAATATCATGTGTCCCTCCTTACTGACATGTGTAGTAGTTCAAAGGGTTCTTTCTCTTATATCCAATTAAGGTCTCATTACCATTTGATTAGGTTAGGCTCAAACAACCGTTACTATCCACTTTTCATGAGTCCATGGGGGTGTGGGTGTGACATATTGCTTCAAAGTTGACATAATCAATCATTTTCATAGGACAAGTTCCCCAAGGACAACCAAGTTAAGCTATCCAAAAGACACATAAATTTTTAAATTCCCTTAAATTTCCCCTGAAAACAGCGAGATGACAATTTTTAAGACATCCACGATTACACTAGATAGATGTGGATCCTAAACAAACTAAAATTGCAAGAACAAATAACAAAGCAAAAACTAAAAACAACAAAAGAAAAGATAGAGCTGTTCCAGCTACCCCCCTAAGCTTGAATTCGAGTATGGCCTCATAGTCAAAAACAAACCTAAGGGTGGAACAGAGATACCAGATCAGTCCAATGGTGGTGGGGGCGGGTACTGCCAGGGTCGTGGGGTCCGGATTTGCTCTGGATGATGTGACTTCATTTGACCAATAACCCCGTCTTGAATAACTGACACCGACACTACTGTGTGCCCGTCGATACCATCGACGGAAGTTGATGGTATCGACTCGCTGATTAGGGCAACTGCCTCGCGAGTCTGGCCGCCGCCTTTTTCATTTGAAAATGTCGATACCATCGACGAACCCGTCAATGGTATCAACTTCACTGAGTCGATTTCTTCTGAAAATCTCCAGAGATCTCGATGGTATCGACTGGCATGTCGATACCATCGACCATTATTGTGCAACCTGCCTGTAGGTGTGTCGATACCATCGATGGGAGCGTCGATAGTATCGACTCAGAGCGATTTCTGCAGCTGTCAACCTGAACCTATGTCGATACCATCGACCAGTGTGTCGATGGTATCGACCCTGCCTGTGCCTGCACATTGAACAAATGGATCAAGGTATCTTCTTTACACTAGAATTAAACGAAATGAAAACAAATCTATGACTATAATTAAACTATCCTAATGTACCAATGGTTGGGTTGCCTCCCACCAAGCGCCCTTATTTAACGTCTTAGGCTAGACGGTGTGACAATCATCATCTTTTCACCTTGGGAACTGCACTTAGAGGATCATTCGGTAATTTGAATTCAACACGATCTCCTCCAATGCCCAAAGACAGAGTACCTCTCCCTAAGGCAGTCACGACATCTGCCGTTGCTTGAAACGGTCTTCCTAGGAGAATTTCACAACTTTGGAGTGGTGGCATATCCATGACGACAAAGTCCACAGGAAATATGAATATATCCACTTTGACGAGAACATCTTCACATACTCCATAGGGTCTCACGGTAGACCCATCTGCCAATTCAATTGTTGCAGCCAACTTCTTTATCTCTTTTAACCCCAGCTTTTGAAATGTAGCCAAAGGCATGAGATTTATACTAGCGCCGGAATCACATTGCGCTTTAGGGAAATGTTGACCACCTATTGAACACGGAATGTAAAAACCTCCTGGGTCTTTTCTCTTCTTTGGTGAACTCCCGTGGATCATAGAGCTCACCGTCTCATTCATCCAATAAATTTCATCGTCTTTTATCCGCCTCTTCTTATTGATGATTTCCTTGATGAACATCCCATAGGCGGGTACTTTCTCGATCATATCCACTAATGGAATATTGATGTGGAGTTTTCGGAATATCTCCAGAAATTTCTTAAAGTGACGATGCTCTTTCTTTGACTTCGGATTTACTAGATCTAAAACATCAGCTGCATCAACACGCCTGTGAGGTGGCACATAAGAGCTTTTCGAGGGTACCTCCCCTAAGCTTGCTTCAATCACTCCCTCCGACGTGGGCTTTGGTGAGACATCCTCAATAGCCGCAGCTTGTTGTGGTTCCTCTCTCGCCTTAGATGTCTCCACATGTGCACAAACAACTTGCACTTGTTCTGCCTGCCTAGGTGGAGATACAGTATTCACAACTCTTTGTGATTTTCTGAAGAAAGAGTTTCCGCCTGGCAATCCTTAGTACGTGCGTGGATATGGTATCGCCGGTGTTGCGTTCACATTGAAAGTCATCTTTCTTTCTTCTACAGCTTCTTGCACCTGAGATTCCTCCTCAATTCTTACCACAGACATGTATTTGAACTGATGATGTGCTTGAGCCACATTTGCATTCTCGGCTGGTTTCTGTTGGTTGGCGTGCTTGATGGCCGCCACTTCACTCGAAATCTGTGCCACGGTGGTTTCCAATGCCCGCATTTGTGCTCCATGGCTTTGCAGCGTCTGCCCAAACTTGGTTAGAATGTCACCTTGAGATTGCAATTGTTTACCAAACATGGCCATCATCTCTTGGTTTTGTTGAACCATTTGACTTAGCAATTCAGTGTTCTTGTCCTCGGTTCTCTGCTGTGGCTTGGCATCCGGATCCTGCAGAAAATTATTCGGATCCTTCCATGAAAACTTTTTATCTTTCCTCCATGCATAGTCATTGTTTCTATAGCCATGTTGTTGCATGAATTTCACTTGGGCCTCCCCATCATCAGATGCATCCTCCTTAGTTAGCACCTTCTTGGCTAGAAGATCTAACTTGGCATTCAGCTCCCTCACTATTCTGGATTCACCAGCAGCCTTGACATGTTCCACAGCCCCTCTGTCACCCCATGACTGTTTCCTAGCCATGTTTTTCAGTATCTCCCAACATCTGATATCCGTATTATTCAGAAAAAATCCGGATCCGGCTGAATCAAGATTGCTTCTATCATGCTCGGAGAGAGCAAAGTAGAAGATCTTCACTTGGGTTTCCTTGTCCAGTCCATGGTGTGGACATCTCCTCAACATGACTTGGAATCGCTCCCAAGTCTCAGAATAAGTTTCACCCGCCTGTTGGGTGAAATTGTGGATCTTCCGGATCATATCATTGGTCTTCTCAGGAGGGAAGAACCTCTCGAAGAAAACCTCCACCATGTGATCCCATGATTCAACAAACTCATCGTCGAGGTTATGAAGCCACTCTCTTGCCACTCCAGCCAAGGAACTCGGGAATAACTTGAGGTAGAGCACATCCTGTGGAAATCGATCTATCTTCACCATATCACAGTTCTCCACGAACTGGCTGATGTGGGCCACTGGATCTTCATTTTTCAATCCGTGAAATGCGTTTGATTTAACCAGGTTAATAAATGCTGGATCGATCTTGTAGGTTGGAATGTTTAGCCCCTGTTTCTTTATAGGCCCCTTTGATGCCGAGAAATAAGACGCCTTGATCTTCTCCCATATTGTCTGTGCTTCAGCCATTGCTTCTTCTTGTTCTTTTTCAGATTCAGAATTTATATCACTTTGGTGTTCCTACTCGTAGTAGTCCTCGTCCTCTGGTCCCGCAGATGGAACCTCAGGTGTGCGATTCACGTAGTCTCGACTATGTGTGTGCACCATGCAAAGTACCTGAAATATGGAAATAGGGGTTCAGTACAATGCTTTGAACGAGTCAACACAATTATAGAGAAATAAAGGAATTTTTGAAATTGTTTTAAAATAAAAAAAAATGTGGCCTAGAGTGGCCGCTCTTAGCACTCAAAGTGCCAATAATTCGCCGTATCCCCGACAACGGCGCCAAAAACTTGACGTGTATTTTACTACGTGCTTAAACGCAAGTATACGCGTCGAGTAATATAGGCCTTGTGAGGCCCGAGTCGAACTCAGGGATACGTGAATTATTGGGGACTTTTACTAACTAATCGCAATCAGCTAGACCGATTAACAAAGTAGGGTTTTGTTGTTCAAATTAAAAAGAAAATAAAAATCAAACAAAGAAAACAATTGATTAAAGGTTAATTTAATCAGTTCAAAGGGATATCTTTAGGATGGCGGTTTTACCGCGGGTCAACATTGTATTAGGTTTCATATAATTCCTCACACTTCTCTCTCTATCCGGGTAGTGGCCTGAAATGAGAATTACCCACTGTCGTGGTGTAATTCACTACTTAGGTTTAGGTTGATTCCACCGTCGTAGTAATCATTCCCCTAAACTAAGCGCATTAAAAACGGTCTCTCAGTTCCCACCATTAATTTTACAACTCCTTTGTCAAGGGTTTTATTGATTAATGTAGAATTCGTCTCTTTTCAACCGTTAATCCTTCTGTCGAAGTGATTAAGGGTGTTAAATTATTATTATGGTGATCAAGCATAACAATAGAAATGGAGAAAACGAATCTATACCACGGATTTGAGAGAAAAATATGAATTATTGATATAAAAATGTCATACAATGCATTCCCGGGCTACTCCCGGTCCTAAAGATTGAGGGTTTTAGCCTCTCATGTTCATCTCACACGAATACATGGTAGAAATTGAGGAATTCATAAGAAAAACGGGAAATAAATGGGAAAACCCCTGAACGGCGAAGAACCGGTGGATCCTTGGCGTAGAACACGAGCTTCCCCGCCTGTCGGTGGTGGAAATCATCTTCGGCAACGTCCGAATCACCCGGTATGAGCTTCTCGGCCTCCGTTCTCCTTTTTCTCCTCCTTGGCACTCGTGCAATCAAAAATGAGATCATCATCTCATGTGGGCGGCCGTCATTAGGTATAAGTCCCTAATTAGGTCGTCAAATAACAACAACCGTCCGATCGAGATCAAAACAGATCCAACGCATATCTGCCGGCATCGATACCATCGACGTGGGTCGATGGTATCGACCCAGCGGATTAGCGGCAGCTTTCCTTTCTTTTATTCTGAACGCCTGTGGTCATCTCGATACCATCGACTTGGGCGTCGATGGTATCGACTCCTGTAGCGTCGATTTTGTCTTCTAGCGACGCTGTAGCTCTCCTTGTGTCGATGGCATCGAATTTCGTCGATGGTATCAACTTTGTATTGCTCTTCTCGGCTGACAACCTGTGGCTTGGTCGATGGTATCGACTTCCGTCGATGGTATCGACGGAAGCAGATACTTGTTTTTCCTGAAATTTCACAACAAGCCCAAGTAAATCCACACAATTTATAATAAGATGATAAATAATGCTCAAAATAGTAAAACAAAGGGGATTTGATATAATATGATGACAAAGACCAAATTAAGTGAATTATGCAATATTATCCATGAAAATGAGTAATTAGAGCACAAAACACATATGAAATAGGTCTATAAATGCGACTCAAAATCATCGCATCAACCATTAAACCATCATAAAAATTGAACATGACCTAACCCCAAACGGTTTTGAGGTCATTTGGATGACCTCCAAATGGTCTTGAGACCGTTTTCCCATCACATCATCATTAACCAAGTCATTCAATTAGGGCTTGAATCCTAGGATTGGTCACCAAATCAGCAATTGATTATACTTCAACCTAGTATCTTTGAATCTTCAATTGCTCAACCATACCTAACCCTAGACCTCCAAATGGTCTTGGGTGATCACCAAACGGTCTTGAGACCGTTTGGGTGATCCCCAAATGGTTTTGAAACCGTTTGGGTCAATCAACCCAAGTTTCATACTCAACCACTTATGAAATCAGCACTCAACCCAATTAGGGTTTAGATATTTGATGGACCTTCAATTCATGAACCAATTGGAGTTAATCAATAATAATTGATGAGTCATTAACCTACATTATTTTCAATAGTTCTCCAAATGGTCAACCCTTGGTCAACGCCACCAAACGGTTTGAAACCGTTTCCCTCCATGCGGTTTGATGAAACTGTTTCATTCCAAACGGTTTGAAACTGTTTGCTCCCAAACGGTTTGGGAAATTGTTTGAGCAACAAAAAGGAAACCGTTTGGTAAAGTAGTTCTTTGGATAATCATATAAGGTGATGTCATCATCTTCTTCCTTTGTGTATCCAAGAACAGTTTTTGTTCTTCATGGAAGTTTTAGCAAGAACTCAAAAGAGTATCAAAAGAAGAAAAGTAACCAACGATTATTAAAGAAAGAAGTGCAATACTAATGCTTAAGGGTTTGAGTTATAAAACCCACCTCTAGAACTGATCCCAAGCTCCAAGATCCATGGCTTTAATTATGGATAGTTCCAGCAACTGTCTAAGGTCCGTTGTTGAGCCTTTGGATGTGCAAGTTAGCTAGGATTGGAAATCGAGTGAAGAAAACCAATAATTAAGCATTGTTTTAGGGTTTCCACCATGAATCCGAGGTAGGAGATGATCAAAACTTACCAAGCTGGTTATGGTCATCCTTCCTCTGCTCCTGAGATCTCCTTTGGTCGGCCAAAGCAAAGATGGGAAGAGGAAACTAAGGAAACGATCCTTATGTGTATTGGAAAAAGAATATGCATAAAAGATTTTCAAGGAAAGAAAAAATGGGTTATTTTCTTTTAATTCCAAAATAATTTCCATCAAATCCCCCTCCATTTCTTGGCCACTAAACCACCTTCATTATCTTGAAAAACCTCTTCATTATCCAAGAATTAATGGAAAAGGAATTAAGCACCTTAAAGAGTTTTATATTAATATCCAACCTCTTAGTGGATATTACTTTTTATTATGATAATGTGAGTGGCTTCCACTCAACCAAGATCTTTTTGTGCCATAGAAAGGCACAAGATCGTCCAACACTATTGCAAACACATCCTTCAACTTTTGGTTAAAGGGCTCCTCAAATAATTTATTTCTTTTTGCATTAAATTAAATTAAAGTCCCATTTATGCTTAAATCTTGATTATTTTAATGTCAAGATTCTCTCTCCTCCATGATAATTCAAATGAGGCACCCCTTTCATTTTATTTTCTCTACTTGATGCCAAGAAATATGAGAGACCCTCTAGAGGTGGTATTCTGCGTATTGAACCCTAGGTTTTGTGTAAATTGCACATTACACCAAAACTAGGTTTTAATGCACAAAGATTGCTCTACAAGTTTTATCTTGATGCCCAAGCTTGTGGAATCCATACCACTACATCATATTCATTCATATGATGTATCAACATCACAGGAACATCTTATCATGTGCAATTTGCAATTTAATCCCTCAACTTGGGTAATTTGCACTTTAGTCCAATTTTAACAAAACAATGTTTTAACATTATTCAAAAAGGACTGAAAGTGAAATATAAGTTCCTCAAAAGCCTTAATTACTTTTCAAAAGATAAGAGCAAGCATCTAATCAACTTTATTAAGCCAAAACACCTAGGGTTAGTACATAACCCATGTCAAGGATGTTACACCAGGTATATCCTTAAAACCATCATTTCCATCTTATAGTTAGTGACACGATCTGCTGGTTATGGGGAATATTGTATATAAATTTTTTGTTTCTAATGCCTTCTCTGCAGCCATATTTCACAACACCTTTCACCTGTCAAGGTCCATCTTCATTCATCTATAGAGTCTCAACTTCACTTCACCTATAGAAGTGCAACCTCAACACCGCCTATTGAGGGTCTATCTCCACTCAACTTATTAGGGTCAATCTATAGAGACTCAGTCCATAAAGTTCCCCTTCCCATGACCCATAGAGGGTCAAACCTACTACACCTATTTGGATACTTTCCCCACCTCACCCATCGTGGTAACCCATCCTTCAACCTATTAAGACATCACTTCACCAACATATTGAATGTCAACTCAATTCAACTATTAAGGATTCAACCAAACACATTGACGGTGGTCTAAAGGATGGATATTGATGCTCTTAACAATATATCCATCAAGGTTTAGGTTCGAAGGTATCAAGCCCCAACCACTAGGCCATTAAACCTTAGATTAGGGTTAGAGTTAGAACCTTAGGTTGTTATCGATTCAACCAAAGTTTTAAAAGCATCTAAAGCTCATAAATTTAAGCACATACACAGAGGAAAATATAAAATTAGATATTTTACACATAAATTTCTAGTGCATACTCATATGTTGTGCATATTAGTCCTCGTGCATCCAAGAAATCACAAAGTTAGGGCAAGTAAAGTGCAAATTGAAAATTAGGGTTTCCATTTAATTCATAGATTTCAAAACATTATAAAAAATTGGTATGATTATAAAACACGATTGTTGGTGAATGTAGGTCAAGATCATTACAACCAAATTCCCCGAATTAGGATTTTGACCTCTAAACCCCAAAATAGAGATGGGAACTTTCTAAGCTTCTTATCCTTTGACTCTCGCGTGTCTTTCTCAACACCACGATGATGCCACAACACCTTCACTAAGACTATACCTCTTCCTCAACTTCTGCACATGTCTATCTAGGATCACCATTGGAACCTCAACATGAGATGTACCATTATCAAGATGTACATCCACTGCCTGCAATGTCTACTCTATATCTTGAAGATAATTCCCCAACTTTGAAATGTGGAAAATACTAATAAAATGGCTAATCTTTGGAGGTAAATTAAACTTATATGCTAATTTTTTAGTACACTTATTGATAGGATAAGGATCCATAAACCTAGGAGACAACTTACCCCTCTTCCCAAACCTAAAAACTCCCTTATAATGAGAGATCTTAATATACACAAGGTGTTCAAACTACAACTCAAGCGGCAACCTGTGGTTGTCTTTGTGTGGCTTTTATTTGTCACGCATTCCCTTCAATTGTTTCTTAATGTATTTTATCTTTTCTATCATATATATCACCAGTTATAGACCCAAAAGATGATATTTACCTACCTCATACCAACAAATAGGCAATATGAAATTCCTTACATACAAAGCCTCATACAATGCTAATGCAGGGTTTAGAGGAAAGGGTGTTGTGAAAATACAAAAGTTCTCAACAAAAGTACTTAGTCAAAGGATCCATCATAGCCATAAAAATGTAGTATAATAAATACATACAGGAGATATCAAATATACCTTGATGCACACTAGTTGTCCAAAAACTAGACAAGTCTTATTTCACTATTTAACTTGCACCTCTAGATCCAAATCTAAAGTTGTTGTTTTTAGTTATTATTATTGCCTCATCCTCGTAGCAATGCCTCATCTTCATCTCCCTAGAGAAGTTGCTCATACATAAGACTCTACACAAGGGCATCATCCTCTACATCATCCATGCAGATGCATGAGCTCTAGGTGCACCACCTTGGTTTCCAAGAGGAGACAAAACTCAAAGTCATTAATATGCTAGTGTTGCTCATTTTTCTTCTTCTCGTACTGTGGTTTTTTGTCCTTGGGATGAGTTTTAGCTCTCTCAGAGGAAGAACTCTTGGACAAATTGTATCTCAATGTGTGTGTCTCCCTTCAAGTGGACACCCCTTTATATAGGTATGGGCTTGGATTTACAGAAGTATAATACCATACCTAATCACAACCCAAAACATAACCAAACTAGTAAAACTCAAACAAACTTCCCAAGTGACTAGTTGGCCATTCAATTGACCAGTTGGGTCACTAACTCAACCATTTGGTACATCCAATCGATTGGTTGACTAGCTTGATTCCAAATATAACCATTCTCATGTTTCCTTATTATTTATAATGTGTGTCCAATTGATCAGTTGGCTTATCCAGTCAACCAATTGGATAGTTTCCTAATTGGTAACCAATCCATAAACTAGCAATAAATTGATTGGTTTATCTTAGCCATCCAGTTGACTGACTGGTTTACCCAACCAATTGGTTGGATAGGAAACCATCCTTTACATAATTGAGAATCATCATAATCATGTGTGGGATTGTTGAATTCAATTCCCTTAAGAATCCATATGTATGTGGCCATGCAAATTTCACATTGTATCAGTAGTGATGTCAAAAACTTCATCAAGCAAAGAGTGGTATCTAGGAACCTATCATTACAACCCAAGTAATTGGAATAAGTTGATAATGAGTTTATACTATAAGTGAACAATACTACCATGACCATAAATTCCCTTTATCAGAGAAATCCAGATTGAACCTGAGGTATGAAGTAGTCATCCTCTTAATATTCAATATATATTTATTTTACTAGATCATATCATAGTGAATGTGTGAGCTATAAAATTGGCTCACATGAACATGACCATGCATTTTATTGTCTCACGTATCAAGTGGACATTACATCATTCCAATAGGGGGACAAATATCATTCACATCACTCACAATAATACACAAGTGTCACAATGAACATAATCACTACCTTTATGGAAACCCTAATTTAGAGTCACGTTGGATAGTGGTAAAGTACAGAAAACAACATGTGATCATTGTATTTACTTTCACTCAAAGGATGGCAATTACCACTATAACATGAATATATGACTCTGGATGACATGGCATAGTTTCTATGTATCATTATAAAAGTGGGCATGTCTAGTATACCCATGTATATGAATTGATATCCAATATCATTACTAAAGAGACATAGTCATCATTAACCATACAGACTTGTCTTATGTATTATTGTTATCCTATAACATCCACAATAATAATTGTCTAGGTACAACAGAAGAATGAATAATCTTAAGTATACATATGATCTCATGATACGACCCTCAAACCAAATGGCATGTCATCAATTCAAAAGCTTCTTAGGATGTTGTTACATTCATTCATTATCTCAATACTAAAACAACCATAGTAAGTGTAATTGTCTTTATTATTAATCAAATCATGTATTATGTGTTTGAATACAATTATCACATGATGACTCTTAGGAAATACAACCACACTCTCCCAACTGAACTAGATCCAATCACTCACAAATGTAATTCTGAGTGATGTAACATGACCATCATTCTTCTATTGTAGAACTACTTTTGACATGGGATCAACAAAATTGCTTTCATTCGGTACTCCACAAATTACATCGCATCACTATATGATCTCTCGTATGAGATGGTATCACCGTAGCATAATATTTAAACATTGTGTGATCTGGGATCCTTAGCATGTACAATGGCTCCACTATTGTCACAATTAATCTCTACTACATATTCAATCATTGGAACTGACTCGTGTTCACTAATGGACTTCTTGATTCATACAACTTCCTTAATTACATCAGAGAGGCAATATATCATCTACTATTATAGAATCAGCCATTGTCTCTTTCTTGAAATTCTTCCATATTATAGCTCCACCATTTGAGAAAATTAGGAGTGTGATTTGTAATAATGCTTGTTGATTTGTAAGCTTGCAATTGTGTAATGCTTTACAACTGACTCTTCTTCACCTTTGTATATCATGAATTGATTTCATTTTATTCTCAAGTACTTCAAGATATTTTTCATGGAAATGTGATTTCCTTCAATAAGATATGATTGGTACCTTCTCATTATGCTTGAAGCATACACCCCATCCAGGTGTGTACATAAAATTGCAAGCATGATAGATCCAGTTGTGCATGCATATGGAATTTTACTCATGCATGACTTCTCTACCAAAGATCTATGGCATTGGAATATGTTGGAACTTATTCATTGAGACATGGGTAAGTTTCCTCTCTTAGAGTCCTACATGATGAACTTCTTCAACAATTTTGCAATGTATGTATTTTTTCTTAGGGCAAGATTCTCTATAGATCTATCTATATAGATCTTAATTCCTAACGTACATAATGATTCATCAAAATTCTTCATGAAGAAGGTATTTCCCAACCAAGGCTTAAACAATTGTAGAGTAAGTATGTCATTTCCCATCAATAGTATGCCATCTACATACAATATGAAAAATACAATAATGATCTCACCAACCTTCTTAATAAACAAGGTTCATCTTTACTTTTTAAAAAGCCAAACGCTTTGATTGTCCAATCAAAAACAAGATTTCATTGTCTCGATGCTTGCTTCAATCCTTAAGTTAACTTTTGTAGCTTGTAGACTTTATTGGCTTTATTTGGAGTGATAAAACCTTTAGGTTGTGTCATGTACACATTATTACAAAGATTTACATTAAGGAAAGAAAATTTAATGTCCGTTTTCCATATCTCATAGTCACGATAAGATGCAATTGAATGCATGATACTAAAAGATTTAATCAAGATGCTGGTGAAAAAAATTGTCACATTCAACACCTTGAACATGTCTGAAACAAATTTTCAACTAATCTTCCTTTATATGTTTTTACATTATTATCCATGTCAGACTTCTTCTTGAAGACCCATTTCCACCCTATGGAATTTTCTCCTTTAGATTCATCTACCAAATTCCATACTTTGTTGGCGTACATGTATTTCATCTCAAACCTCATGGACTCAATCAATTTACTTGAATTTGGTCCCTCAATGCCCTCATTGTAGGTTGTTGGCTCATCATCATTCATGACTGAATAGATGACTGATTGAGTCATAAGAAATCCAAATCTCTCTGGCTCCAGATGTGCCCTAGTAGACCTTCAAGGTTCTTGTGCTACATGAGAAATTTGAGATTCCACAGTGGCTTGTGATTCTTTTTGTTCCTCATGTACCTCCATAGGTTCAATTTTATATTATTGTCCTCAAATTTTTTTGAGATCTATATTCGTTCCATCAGTTCCTTTGGAAATTAGTTCCATTTCAAGGAATACAATAATTCTTGAAATAAACACTTTGTTTTCGGATGGAACATAGAACTAAAACCACTTAGCTTCCTTAGGGTACCCAGCAAAGAAACATTTCTCTAATTTTGGGTCCAAGTTTTTTAGAGAATTATTTTTGGACATAAGCTTTACATACTCAAATATTCATAAAAGACATATTGGCTTTTACCATTCCATATCTCATATGGTGTCTTGTTGAAGCAATCTAAAAGGTACAAAGTTAAGTGTAAGTGTGGCAGTTTCAACAATATATTCCCATAAGAAAGTTGTAAAATTAGCTAAACTTGGCATTGATATACCAAATTAGCTAAACTCGACATTGATATACCATTTTCAACAAGGTACAATTCCTCATTTGTTGAAGACCATTATGTTGTGGTGTTTTGGATGGAGTCATCTATGATATACCATCATAGTCTCTTAAAAGGGCCTTAAACTCTTAGCTCACATATGTTGTACCACAATTAGACTATAGTGCTTAATACTCTTTCCAAGTTGGTTTTGTACTTCAATCATAAATTCCTTGAACTTATTGAGGGATTATGATTTATCTTCCATGATATAAACATTTCTGTATCTACTGAAGTGGTTGGTATATGTGATGAAGTACTAATACGCACATACAAAACTTGTGCTAAAAGGCACGCTCACACATCACTATATATGTGTTCATATAAGTCTTTTACCCATTCACTATTTCCAATCAAGGGTATTTTTGGCATCTTTACCAATAACAAGACTCACATGTATCTTTGATTCAAAATTAAAAGAGTTGAGAGTACCATGTTTGTGTAGTCTAGAAGTGAGTGATGCCCTAGATGACAGAGCCAACATAAATTTTGTTTGAGTCTTCAAGTTTTAACTTACTAGTATTTTTGTTATATACACTTGTCTCAAGTTCCAACAAATAAAGACCATAATACATTGGGTACTACCATAAAAGATACCATCTCTTAAAATATAAATACAACCTTTCTTTATTAGAATTTAAAAGCATTCTTGTACAAATAAGATACAAAGATAATATTTTTATTTATGGAAAGCACATAACAACATTCCATAACTCTAGTATAAGTCCATTGGGAAAAGATAAATTATTGGTGCCTACATCTGTGGCAACAACTCATGCCCAATTAGTGACTCATACTCCCTTTATTAATGGTTAAATTTATTTTAGATCATGCATATCGGATCATACATGAAATCAACTTTTGGTATCTAGTACCTAAGATGAAGAAGTAGATAACTTTATGTTTGTAACATATATAACTAAAGTGAAGAAGATTTGTATCCACTAATCCTTCTTCTTTAGTTCCTCAAGGTAAAGAGGGTTATTTCTTTTCTAGTACCCAGTCTGGTGAAAATGGTGACAATTGCCTTCTTTGCCTACTACTGCTTTAGCTTTAATTAGAATACATGGGTGTTTGCCTAGCTATAAAACTATTCTTCAATTTGATTTTGCCTTTCATTTTTTCGACCATAAACACATACTTGGTTTGTCTTTCTTTACTTGAGTCTCATTAATTCTTAACATACCAATTAACTTTGACAATGGTCAAACAAAGTTGTTCATGTTGTAGTTCATGACAAACTGACTACAAGATTCCAGACATGATTGCAAGATTACACAAATTGCCACTTATTGGCCTAAGGGGATCCTAGTCTCTCTAGGATTTCTACATACCCAGTCAACTTGAGTACACGGGGCCCAATTAGATCATTTTCAGTCATGTTACACTTAAATAGGGCCTTGAAGACATTATCTTTGTTGCTTTCTTATTCTTGGAACATATTCTTAAGATGTGTGGCCATCTCTAGAACTTCCATATTCTCATGTTGCTTCAAAATCTCGTGATTTATGGAGCATAGAAAGAGTAATTTGATGCCAATAGCATCACTTATATGATTATGATGAGATTGCCTTCCTGCTCCAGGCGCATTTGAAGCTGACTCTTCTAGCTCTAGATTTTATAGGACATAGAGCTTATACTCATGAGTGAGAAAAATTCTCAATGTCCTATACCCATCATGGGATTCATCACCATTAAACTTTTCTTTCTCAAGGACATATCACAACAACAAGTTGTTAGGCATATTTTCCATTAGATCAATATAGAAAAAATATTACATGTGTCTAAAATACGATTTGATTATTAATATGATTTGAGAATATTGATTTTCCCTTCATTAATAACTCTCTAACTATTTTAGTAAACCTAATAGCCATTCTTCATAATATTACAACGAGAAATATTCTAATGAGCCAAGGTCCATAATACATCAAGTTCTTAGTCAACTTTGACCGATCACTCACAACTTAATTGTTTAGGTAGGTAACAATTACCAATTTGTAGATTTTTGCACAACTACTTATCATAAAGCATCTTATGAAAAAAATGTTATTTTTATTCCTCTAGGTGATTAATACTATTAAGCTCACTATAGTTAAGTCAACCGCATCATCCAAAATAATAATATATGCATCCTTCTTTGACAGACATACATAGCTATTACTGCACTTCCCAAAGATAGATGGTGAAAAGCTCTTTGGCATGCCCACACTCAGTCTATTGAGGTTTTCATGTGTGCTTCATATTGGAAAACATCTTAACTAAATTGAAGAATTTGATATCACATTTATATTTGTCCAATCACCATTATATATACATTACTATACGTATCATATACTATAATAACTACCATAAGAAATAAAGTAGGATATGACAACTCGTACAACATCTTGAGCCAACAAGAGCTATAAACAAACAAATAGAAGATTCACAACCAACATAACACCAAATCTACATTTATAGGGGTTTTAGTCGATCAACTAACATGGAAGTCGATTAGTTTGTTTGTGTTTGGGTATGTTATTCACTTGTTGATGGAGTTATTGCTTTGCTTTCATCACAAACCCTATAGGGACCTTCCTCATTGGTATGGGATTTTTATCATGTCCTTTCCATCATGGTCCACATGCGATATCAATACATAATTCTAATCTAATTGCAAGAATTCAAGTTTATATAGATAATATACAGAGAGAGGGTGCATGGAATGCAAGCCATATACATGATACATATTTTATCAGGATAAAAAAATATCAATTTTCATGTTTCATATAACAACATGGATGGAATGTGGAGGAGAGGTGTCTCTCACTCCTTTATCATCCAAATTGGATGGATCTCATCCTTTACGACATCCTCCTTGGTCTTATGGTCTCCTTCGCCTCCTTCTTCCTAAATTCTATCAGGAATAACAACTTGTGAAAATGGATGGAGATGAACTCCACACCAGTTGAATGAATCAGGATCAGTTTCATCTTTTGGGTGGATGGGTGAAGGGTGGAAACTGATGAAAATCAGTAGAGTATGGATTAAGTTAATCTGAAATGATATAAATCGATGAAAATCAATGTAGGGTGAGATATTACCCATCTCAAGCCTTGAAGCTCAAAGATGGAGGTCTGGGAATCAAAATGTGCAACCTCCAATATAGATGACAAGGAGGGGTATTTATAGTGTTAGGTGATATACCAATCAGTGGGAGCAAAGCAGACCCAATTTGGTTGAATCAGTGTCAATTTTGCTCAATGGATCATGGAGGTGTGGTACTAAAGTTGACCTTATTTGGATGAACTGGGGTTATTTTTGTAGTATCAATCTGCAATATTCTTTGCATCATTCAGTGTGTCCACTGATTGGTGTCATCCATGGTCACCATTAGTTGATGTCATTGGATTTTGTCCACCGATGGATTGATCAATGACACAGTCTGGTCAGTGTGAAATTGATGCAATTTGGGTTAACTGGGGTAAGTTTTGCTCCATTAGTTGTTGGCCTGTTGAATAGATGTAAAATTTCAGTGAAGCGGTCCCTCATTGGTTGACATCGGTGAGTGTTGTTGGTCAACATTTTTTGGTTGATGTCCATTATTTTGGTGTTCATAAGTTTATGTCTGACAAAGGAGATTGATGGAGAGTCTATTTGAAACCGGCCCAATTTGGATGGATTTGGGTTGATTTATCTTAAACACATGGTAAATTTAGGTTGATGGATATGGTGGTTGGATAGTGATGTTTCATGCCAAAACCAGTTCGGTTTGGATGAACCCGACTCAGTTTCATCGGGTCAGACTTAAATTTTAATCCCAATCTATCCAATCTTTGTCTTGAGAATCAAAGAATTTGAATTCTTCTCAATTCAGTGTTTGGAAGTCCCAAAATTGTTTAATTGAGCGATTATATCTTCAAGAAGGAAATAAATTACAAAAAGATAAATAACTAGAGTTATTTGGGCACATCAAGGTTATTATATGTATGAAATTATAATTAATTGCTTAACATTAATGTCAAAATTTGGGTGTTATCATGTAGTGAGCCATTGTCTCCTCTCATGGACTACATCCAAATTTGTCTACATCATTTTTATTTCATTTTTCATGTTGGAGTTCCTATAGTAAATGACATCCCACTAGTTTGTCATATTGTCCTTTGTTGACACCCTGATGTCCTACCCCAGGTGGCTTCTTTTCCCCTTTCCACTAACACTTGGGTTAGCCTTTTGTTGCTTCCAACATATTTCCTTAACTGCTTCCCCGAAGGGTACTCAAGATGATCTTCTTAGAAGTGTTTATCACTCCAACAACTTATGATCCTGAAGGCACTGTAAACTTGGAATTTTGGTTTTGATGGGATTCAGAAGCTCCTCGCTCATATTTTGACCCATCATCCTTTCAATCATTAACAATCTATATAGACTAACATTTCTTGCACCAAGTCCAAGATCAAAGATGGTCAATATGTTGATGTCATTCAATTCACTTCTCTAGTGGCATTGCCCCCACCAAATTTGCTACTTGTTTAAATCTTAAAGATAAACATCACCATCTTCCCTCTCCAATGGTGCAACCTTTAGTTGATATATCTTGTTCTTCCTTTGTCACTTCTCATGTTATTGTTATAGAGGCCATTTTATCCTTCAAGAAAAGGAACATTTGTGCATGTAATCGCCTCTGAACACAACACCTTAATAACGCCATGCATGGGGCAGTTGCCATAGGGAAAGATGATTTCTAAATTGTAGTCTCTCTATGATCACTCTTTGTCATACGGGTCATTGTACTACCTCTCTAGAACCGACCCTATGTCGTTAATTCTCCTTAAAATCCTATACTCAAGTTGGATAGTGCCATTCGACCTATCGCCATGGGTACAATTTGGTGTCTCCTTTTTTCCAAGGTTGCTACAAAGGGGGCCTTTTCAGATGCAGTCTCTTACCTTAAGTATTGTCATTTTGATGTTAGTATTTCTGGTGGTGTTGAGGCCCTTCTACACGTTGTCACTCACCTACTCAATAACCAGCAACATTGGACCACTGTCAGAATGGCTCTTGTTGACTTCACCGATGTCTTCAACATAGTTAAAAAATCTATGATATTTTAAGAGGTTTGTCTTCACTGCCCTGCTATTGCATGTTGAATCAAGTACATTCTTCTATAGCTCCCCTCTACATGGATTAGAGGGAGCTACTTTTATCTACAATGAGCGTCTAAAAAGGCTATTCGTTGGGAGCCCTATTTTTTCATTGGATCTACATTCTAATTTTACATGTGAATCATGAATGTCATCTCAACCACCATTCTTTCCATCTTGATAAGGAACTCATATTGGGGACATTATGGAAGTTTCGACATATCTTTCTCCCATCAAAGAGAGATGTGTAATCTTTTCTCTTCATCTCCGTATTAAGAAGACAAAATCTTTTGGCCATCTATTGATCCAAGATGGGACCTATATTTAGTCTTATTTCTTTTTTTATCAAGAGAACCGCCCCCGTAGAAGCGCCACTTTTGTGACCCCCCAGTCAGCAGAAAAATCTTGGGCCCCGAGCGCCCCGCACACCCGGGAACCGGTTAAAGCGCATAGTTGGCTGGCCTGTACGACGGGTACCATTTCAGAGGCGACCGATGGGTTTCGAACCTAGGTCCCTTCATGAGGGGATACCATGCCAAACCACCTGAACCACTCCTCCCCAGCCTATTTAGTCTTGTTTCCTACTAACATATTTTGGTCAGAATGTGAGTAAAGATTCCTAGCGGTCTCATTTACATGGACCCATATTTTCCAAGGATCTTCTCAGAAACATGTTACTAAAACTCTTGCCATGATGGTTTGCTTGGCCTTACTTTAAAATACATAGTGTGAACTTGTGACGCTCGTCACACTAAATGAGATTACTCAAAACTCAAAACAAAATATATCATTAAACAAACCACATAGTAGGAAAAGATGGTAAATTAAAACTGATTTAAACATCACTATCATGTTCAGAAACATTTACATGAAGGTCCAACAACTTGCACATCAACACATACCATATCAGGTAATTACATGTATGTCCAGTGGTCTTAGCTACAACTTGTATACAAAAGATATTGTTTCACATATACATGTCATATACAAACGCGGGCGCACTACTAAAAACTTGAGTCGATGTACATGTCATCTACAAAACATCCCCTGCTCGGATTTGAGAGTACAAGGATGACTCTAGGACACACTAATTGTAGGGAAATATGTCACACAGAGTAGGCAGTGGAAACAAAAATTTATCTATCCATATTTTCCAGAACAACAAGATCGCTTCAATAACTATGTAATGGAAAGGATGGTTTACTGAGTTCATACGTGGTCATGGAGCAAGTCCAACAACTATAACTACTTGTAGTAGTGCAACACTCCTAATTGCATTGGGACTCATATAAGTAGCTCCTGGTCTTCACCATGGATAGCAGACTTGGACAACATATACAACAACTCCTCCATATACTGTAGGTTGATCTTGTCCTCCTAGCGACTAGAAAAGGCCATGTTGCCTCTATTGAAGTCAGCACGGACCACCTAGAACTCATGTCATTCTACTAAAATGTATAGGAAGGAGTTGTCCCTTCTGTTGGTGTGATAGTCACCAACTTGCTCTCCCACAATTGTTCTCCCTTGCTATCCCTTCCTTTATTATTGAGTAGGACTTGCTTGAGTTCTCACTGTTACCATAATCAAAGAAGACAAACAATTATCAGAGGCAATTGATGTGTCTGAGAAGCCCCCAATACCCCTATATTTATAGGAGGGGTTAGGGTTAGGGTTTCCAGTTTGTGTGAGAGTGGAAGGGATCATAAGATCATGAATTTTTGTAACCTACGAGTGGTGAACCGGTCGGTTCACAACCAAGCCAGTTTAGTTGACATGCGAGCCGATCAGTTCACCCTACAAACTGGTCATTTCGTCATGTTTCCCAATCACATATGAATTGAAAAATTGAGTCTAATAATGTGTAACATGACATCAACACTAATCCTTGATGCAATTGAATTTGTCTACAAATTGGGTGTCTCATCCTTGTGATCTGGTCGTATCACGACCCGAGTCGGTCGGTTCACTAAGTGAACCACTCAGTTCACTCCCTAGTTTAGATAAAACTTAGTTAATTAAATTTCTAATCAACCTGACACTCCAACTGGTCATTTCATCACATAAGTCATTCGGTTGGGAGTCCAGTCAGCTGATTTGTTGTTTAAATTGAATACCCAAACACTTTAGTAATCAATTCAATTATCATTCATGATTAAACTCCTCTTTTAGGTAAATTCCTATGTGTGTGACCCTATAGGTCTCATATCATGTTGGTTGTGAGTGTCCATAACTAGTTTATGACATCATAAGCAAAGAGAAGTACCTAGTCACACATCAGTGCTACCTAAGTGAATGGAAAGTTGGAGAACAACTTCAACCTACAATTTGTGTAAGGTGTTACATTGATTGTCTAATTCCTTTGTCTTTGATACTCAGAATGAACTTGATGCATGGAATCATCATCCTCTCAATGTTCAATCTATGCTCCTTGATCTAAGAGCAGACTGTCTGAGATATATGTGGCCTCAATATCATATATTGATCCACATGTGCATGTGCATGCTTTTCTCAGTCTCGCTTATCAAGTGGCTAGGATATAATACTCCAGTAGGAGAGACAAATCACATCTACATCACTCAAAATCATCCCCATCTGTCATAGTGCATCTGATCACCACCTTTATGGAAACCCTTATTCAGGATCACGTTGGATGATGTCAAAGAACACCAAACGACATGTGGTGATTATAGTGACTTTAAGTCTAAGAACCAGAATCACCACCTACACTATGAGATATGACTATGACCACCATTTATGGTTTCCATGTGTCACTCTCAAGGTGGGTCTATCTGATACACTATTCTCTAACAAGTATCAATGTGGTTGGTTTGATATACCATAACATGACTGATGAGATTTTTTTCATCAATAACACACACTCTAGTCTTATCTGTTACTATTGTCTATCTGCCTTCCACAGTAACATCCTACTAGGGACATAATAAGAATGTACATACTCTTAGAATTCGTATGATATCATTTTTCAAGTCATGTACTTGAAGACATACATCACTGAGTAATTGTCATTCTTTGTACTTCCATTATGTTTCCTCATTATCTCATAACTAAGTGTAACAAAATAATTGGAAGTTTTCCCTTATTATTATTAATCAAATCCTTTATGTAATATGCCATCATAGTCATCATATGATTGGCTCTCTCGGCATACATAACAATAGACTCCCACTTGCACTTAGAGACAATCACCCACAAATCATATTCTTAGTGATCTAAACATGGCCATCATGTTTCTATTGCGGAAGTACTAATCCAGCGGGTTAGCAACACTTTGCTTTTAGTATGTATATTGCATGTTTCTCATCTCTTAGATGTGAGATGAAATTTTCATAATATGCTATTTGATATTCCTTGCCTAACCGGTGGCTCGATTGTTGTCATAGTATTTCTACTAAGTCATCAATGATTGGAACATATTCAAGTTCATCAGTATGAACTTCTAGATCCATATGGTATCCACTCTGGTGTTCTAAAAACTAGGATACTCAACTTCTATTGTAGAATTTAATTAATGGTATGTAGTTCAGAACCCTTCCAACTTACAACTCTTTTGTTACAAATTAAACATATGTTATATTGTGATCACTTTTTGTCATTTTGGAAGCTTGCATCGATGTAACCCTTACATCCAACTCTTCCTTGTTGCTATAATATAGCAACAATCCTTTAGTGCTTCTCAAGTACTGATGGATGTCTTCAAATGACATTCCAATGACCCTCATTGGAAGCTAATATCATATTATCATGTCTAATGCATAGAAGGCCTGTGGGATGAGTATATTTATATAGCATACATAATAAATCCAATTGTTGGTGTGTATGACGTCTTCCTCATGTCTTTCCATTCTTCATAAGAATCAAAACATAAGGTTCTTAAGAGATGAATCCCATGAATCATGACCAGATTCTCTCTTATTGAATCCTTCATGTTGAACTCTTTCAACATCTAGCTATTGCATGTGATCATGCTTAGGTTATGAAACTTTCCAGAACTATCTCTATAGATATCAATCCTTATCACATAGGATGTTTTACCTAACCCTTCATTAATGAAGGTTTTTTCCATGTCAGGTCTCAATGTTTATAGTATTGAGATGTTATTCCCAATCAACATGTGAAATTTTTATATACGCTCCCACTGAATCTTTTATAACCACAAATTTCATCTATTATCTTGGCTCAAGTTAAACTCTTTGACTATCTTTTCAAGTCAAAAGATCCCATCTCTAAGATGCTTGTTTCAATCTCTTAGATTGAGCTTTGTAGCTTATATACTTTATTTGCATTCACGAAGTTATAGAACCTTTAGGTTGTCTCACATACATGTACTTTCATATATTCCTTTTAAGAAATGCGGTTTTAAGATTCATATGCCAAATTACATAAGTCTATACTAGCTACAACAACAAGCATGACAATTGGTAAAGGAATTTCTTCATGTTCAACAATTTGAATTAATTTTAAAACATTCACAACCTATTTGTCCCTTTAGGTTATCCACATTGGTCTTCCCAATGAAAACCTAAGTTCACCCTTTGGGTTTTACCCCTTTAGGTAGTACTACCAAGGTCATACCTTATTAGTGAGCATAGAATCCATAATGGCTCTAAGCCATTTCTCATATTATGGATCTCAATAGCTTCTAGTTGATTTGTTGGCTCATCATCTTATGCCCAACCTATTTGAGTTGTTGGATTCACAATCTTTCAATCTCAGATGTGTTTTACTAGAACTTATGAGGTATTGTGTTACATGAGGAACTTGAGATTCCACAACAATTTGTGATTCCCAATTGTTCCCATTGTACCTTCACTAGTACAGAATGGGGATACAGTGTCGGTTATATTTGTAAGAGAAACTGATGGTGTTATTTATACCATCGGTTCAAGGTTAGCAACCGTTCTGGTTTGCCCACCTGAGAAAATGTGGGTTGCGCTTCTCTTTTGGCGTTGCTCTCTTCTTAAAGAAACCAACGCTACATATCACCCTGAGAAAATGATATTTTGTGCAAAATTTTTGGGAGCATTTCATTTGCCTCCAAAAAAAAGATATCATTGGTTTAATTTTAAAAAACCTATAGGATAAAGATGTGCATGCACCATCTTTCCCGCAGGAATGAATTGACCTTTATCAGCAGTTCTTTCCTGAGTGATCGACGATAAAAGTGTTTGCTCCAAGTGTCCAGTGGATTCTTTTCACACCCCAATTGAGATTTATTGTCAGTTACAATAACCATAGCCGCCGAGAAAAGTCATGTTAAGAATTGCACTGGGTTGCAAGATTTGTTGACACACTTTGACTAGCAAACAACGATATATGTCTTACTTAACCCCCCGACAAACACTTTCTCCCCTCTGTCCTACCCCCATTTCCCCATGTTATAGCTACTTTGATGTTGGAATTTCTCCTCTCCGCCACACTATTATCGCTGCTCTCCGCTGCCAAAGCTCACTGCTGCTGCTGTTGCTGCTGCTCGTCGACACCCAAGCTCGTCACCACCCAAGCTCACCTACAAATCTCGCTAGTACTGCTCTGCTACTGATCACGACCACCTTCCTCCTCTACTCTGTTGTTGATCGCCGCCACCACCGATCGTCGACCTTCCTCCTCTTCCTCCTCATTTGTTGTTTGTTCTCCTTCTTAGGTTTTTTTCTTCTCCTCTTCCTCCTCCACCGTTCATTCTTGTTTCCTATTGGAAAAATGATATTTTTATCCCTAATCAATACACTACACTGTAATTGATGCCTTGGACCACTTATATGCATCTTTGACATATCATGACTTGAAGATGGTTTTCTTATGTGAAATCATGACTATACATGTTGCAACTCAATCATATGTGATTTTTGGACCTAATTTATCATCATGATATGCATATCATGACTTGAAGATGGTTTTCTTATGTGCAATCATGACTATACATGTTGCAACTCAATCATATGTGATTTTTGGACCTAATTTATCATCATGAAATGATTGAACCTTGAAATAAATAACTCAACTTGTGACGTGTACCCATTTGAACCAAGATCTTATACTAATATGTTATATTTTCCTTATAAGACATCATGTATGTAGTTTGTGCATTTAAAATGATCAAGATGACCTAGTTTAAGTTGGGCTTTCTCTAGCAATCTTACATGGTAATGAACATGCACGACCTATTTTATAATTCATGTTGTATGATGTAACTTGGTAATATATGGCTACACCCTAATTTTTGAATTCTTTATCTATAAAGTCTAGTCTATAAACCCTAGATTGTGTCGTCAGTCTAGAAACCCGTATCAGATTTACTCATTAGGAGTAAACCTTGGATAGTCCTCGATTTGGGATTGTTCTTGATCACTTCATATCACTAAGTATGTAAGTGTATAATGTGTGTTCAATTTCAATAAATTTTGACAGCATTTCCCCTTTGTTCTTTGGGTACATATGTAGGTAGGTATTTTCCCATCTACATCAGTGTACTTGGAGAACTACGAGAAATGTTGCTAAAATTCATTGAAATCGAACACACATTAAACACTTACTAGTGAGATGAAGTGCTCAAGAATGGGATAGGTGGTACACATTCATGAATGTGAAAGCTACTAGATGATTAGGGCTCAATTATTCAAACATATTTTTTTCCTGAAATTAACTTACTATCTAGAACATGATGATCTGCGTGTCTCCCATCTGATCATATAGAAATGGATCGATCATGGATGTCGATGCCAATAGTTGCACTCTGGAGTTTATTAATGGTCTGAATGAGTTTGTAAGATTTATAGAGGAACATATATTACAACCTGGAGATAGGTTCGGGCTGTGTAGGAATTGTAGCAACAACCTGAAAGTTGACATTGTTGACACGATTAAAGATCATGTCAGGTGTAATGGGATTGTATGTGGCTATACAAAATGGTACTGGTGTGGAGATATTCCTAGTATGAGATTGACAGATGTGGATCCAAGAAGAAATGGCTGACGATGTTGATGAGAATGAACCAATTCCTACAAACATGGTTAATGCAATGCTAGACACTTGTGGGGTAAATGTTACAGACCCACCTTCCTTATTTAGAAACATTGTGCACGATGATGAGAAACTATTATACTTAGGTTTTACAAAGTTTACAAAGTTGAGCGTTGTGTTGAGATTGTATACTCTAAAGGATAATAATAGATGGAGCGACAAAAGTTTCACTTCTCTATTGTCTTTGTTGAAAGATATTCTCCCTAATGGCAACGAGCTTCCAATCTCAACATACGTAAAGAAAAACATGTTGTGCCCAATGTGAATGGAGGCTAAGAAGATACATGCATGCCTGAATGATTGTGTGTTGTTTTAAAAGGACTATATTGATATGAAAGAATGTCCAAAATGTGGGGCATCTAGGTTCAAAAGGATGACATCGATTAAGACTAAAATCGAGTCTCTTACCAAGGTGATGTGGTATCTACCTATAATACCCCAATTTAAATGCTTGTTTGCTAATGCTATAGATGCACAAAATTTATCATGGCATGCGGAGGTAAAGAAAAACAACGATGGTATGCTAAGACATGCATCTGATACCCTGCAATGGAAGAATATTAGTTTATTGATCATGAATTTGGCAAAGAAGATAGGTTTTTAAGACTTGGACTTTGTACTGACAGGATGAATGCATATGGAACAGTAAGCAACCAACATAATACTTGGCATGTCATACTTGTTGTATACAATCTTCCTTCGTGGTTGTGTATGAAGAATAAGTATGTCATGTTGTCATTGGTGATATCAGGTCCCAAACAACCTGGAAATGATATTGACGTTTACCTTGAACCTCTTATTGATGACCTAAAAGAAACTATGGGGAGAAAGTGTGATGGCTTATGATTCTTTGTGCCGAGAGATGTTTAATTTACATGTTATGTTGTTTTTCACTATTAAAGACTTTCCTGCTTATGGGAACTTGTCTGGATACAACGTCAAAGGATTCAAGGCATATCCTATATGTGAGGAAAATATAGATTCTACTCAGACTAAAACATGGTAGTAATACTGTATATCTTGGTCATTGAAAGTTTCTGTGAAAGGTACATCCTTACTGAAAGTTGCACAAAACATTCAATGGCTCAAATGAGGAATGGAGTGACCCTAAACCTATGTTAGGGGAGGATGTTTATGCAAGAGTAAACAAAATTGTAAATCATTTTGGTAAGAGACCGTGTATTACCAACACAGGTGAAAAGTCTTGATTCAAAAATAGGTCAATATTTAGGGATCTTCTTTATTGGAGTTCTTTGCCAGTTCGACATTGTAACAATGTAATGTGTGTTGAGAAAAATGTTTGTGATAGCATTATTGGCACTCTGTTGAATATACCTGATAAGACTAAAGATGGAATCAAATCTAGAATGGATCTATGTGAAATGGGTCTACATAAAGAATTAACAAAACAAGTTACCAAAGGATGATGAACATATCTACCTCTTACTTGTTACACCATGTCTACAAAGGAGAGGAGAACTTCTTGTGAGTGCTTGCATAATGTTAAGGTACCATAGGGATACTCAACCAATATCCATAGATTGGTATCAATGAAGGATCTAAAGCTGATAGGTCATAAATCTCATGATTGTCACACTCTAATGCAACATATATTTCCAGTGGATATTTGATTTATCCTTCCTAAGCATGTAAGGTTTGAAATCACTAGGCTTTGCTTCTTATTCAACACTCTATCTAGAAAAGTAATTGATTTTGAGATTCAAGATAAGTTGCAAAGAGAAGTGGTCGTTACCCTGTGTCAACTTGAGTAATATTTCCCCCCTTCATTCTTTGATATCATGTCACATCTAGTCGTCCATTTGACCAGGGAAGTGAAAATGTTGGGTCAGGTTTTCTTGCATTAGATGTATCCTTTTGAGCGGCACATGAGTGTTTTTAAAGGTGATTTTCATAACTGGTCACCCTTAAGGGAGTATCATTGAGGGATATATTGCTAGGGAGGTAATGGACTTTTGCAATGACCTCTTGAGTTGCAACAAAACTACTACTAATGCCGTGAACCTTGATGTTTATTCTGGTAAAGGTATTTTGGGAGAATGATAGATAAATATCAATCGTGAGCAGTGGGAACAAGCACACTTATATATTTTACACAACATTGATGATGTGGGTATTTATATCACCGAATATACCAATGAACTCAAGAAAAGTAATCCCCAAGCCAATTCAATGTGGCTTGCTAGAGAGCATCATCAGACATTTATTAGGTGGCTTGAAAAGGAAGTATTCAATCAACTATCTCAAATACCAAATAATATTATAGAAACTATCAAATGGCTTGTGTATAAGCCAAAGATCCGTGTTACATCTTACAAAGGATTTGACATAAATGAATTTTCATACTACACAAAATGTCAAGATGATAAAAGTGTCATCTAAGACAGTAAGGTCACCTTTCAAGAGTCTTCATTGTATTTTTCTAGTGCCAGGATAAGAGTCCACGTGAAGGAAAGATGTCTTATTGCAGTGTCATTGAAGACATATGGGAAATTGACTACACAAAGATTAGAGTTCCATTATTTAGGTGTAAATTGGTTAATAACAATAAAGGAGATGTAGTTGATGAACTTAGTTTCACAATAGTGAATTTTGAGGGAATAGGTGAGAAATATGAACCCTTCATCATGGCATCACAGACAAAACAAGTATTCTATATAAAATGATTCTGTAAAAGAAAATTGGTATGGCATTCTTCATGGGAAAAGACAGTCCATTTCAGATCCTATTGATGAAGAAGAGTACTATGACAAGTATGATGAATCTAGTCCATTTTCTATTGTCTTAACAAGTGTTAATGCTGAAGACCACACAGAAGGGATATTAGTTTAAGGTATACTACTCATATGTGATCTGATTATTTTTTTTGCATTATGTAACATGTTTATTTGTTCATATGTGATCAGACTTTTTTTAGTGTTGAATTTTTATATGTTCATTTGTTTACTTTTGATTTTATAGATGGCATCTAACTAGGAGCATAGTGATCATGAGCATCCTGACCAGGGTGCTGATGGTGCTCTCCCTAAAAAATGTAAGGGAGTTAGAGGGATAACTATGATGAAATATCTCATAAATAGGAAAGGGAGGAAGGGCAATTTTGAATTCAAGGAAGCATACATGCCACTTACTAAAGAGTTTGTCAACTATTGTGGGGTCCTTTCTTGAAGCAAAGTTAATCTCTTTGTTGAGGATTGGAGACAAGCGAGTATGATCCAAAAAGACCTCATTTGGAGGGAGTTAGAGGTTATATAAATGAAGTTATGTTTTTATAGTCTTTTATTTTAACATTTCTAAACAGTATTGAATGTTGAACCTTTTAGGGCCGATATGAACTTGATGAAAATATGCATCACAAGTCTGTTATGCAGCTCATCGGGAGAAGACATGGAGATTGGCGGATAATCCTAACAAAAGACTATGTCTTTGGAGACAAGAAGGAACCCTGGCTTAAATGGAACTATATTAATCAACATGATTGGAAGGAGTTTGTTTGGCAGAGAGAAACATATGCATTCCAAGTATTTAATTAGTTACATTTTATGATTTCTTATGGTTACTTAAGAATTCCACTTGTATGAATTAATCAGGCCCTTTATGTCGCTCAAAAAGAGAAGCGTGACAAGAATGTGCACAACCACCGATTGGGTTAAGGTGGTTATTGGAAATGCCGCATGTTGAGAAAGTTGCTAAAAAAAGAGGAAGAGCTACAACAACAACAAGAGTAAGGGAAAGATGGAGAGTAAGAGCAAGGGCAACAACGAAGGGCCTTTTACTTCTACTCCTTCTACTGTTGAGTCTTCTAGTGCTTTTGGATGGGTGCCTTGCTATATTGAGTGGATAGATGCGAGGAGAAATAAATCTAGAGAAATCCTCATCCAAGCAACACAAGAAGCAGCAAATAAAATATGGTACATTTCTTAGTTTCACAATAATTGACCATGGTTTTTCACCGAATTGTTTAATGATTAGTCCATTTTTTATGATAATTAGTTGGAGCTGGCTGCCCAAGCAAAGGAGGGAAAGTTCACCCCTCAGGGCACACACGATGAATTAATGGTTGCTCTAGGGGCAGAAGAGCATCATGGACGTGTTAGGGGTGTTGGAGCTGGGTATGGGATAAAATATTTGTAGCGCATCTCAGTATAAGTGCAAACAAGACAAGAAAGGGGAAGTGGATGCAGAGTACGTGCAGAAAATTTGTGATGTAGCCTTGAAGAAATATATAGCTTCTCAGGTGACACAAAAATCAACTTCTCTAATAGTCACAAAATCAGTTCATCACTTGCCCACAAAGTGTATTGGGAGTAGTCCTTCGGACCCGCATGGCACATTCGGGGTATGATTCAATTGAAGTCAATTTGTATTACCTTGTGATAAAATAATCCTTCAAGTCGATATTTATGTTTGTCAAATTAAATTTTGTGTTTCATAAAAATGTCGAAGGCCAGAAGATGTAGTCTTGTTGTCAATTTTCTAGCATGCAACGTCGTAGTAGATGTCGAGGTTGGTAACACTTATGTGGTTCATGGTACTCCTCTTCATGTTGGTCACTATCATGTAGAGTCATGCGTGTCTTTTCAAGAATGAGTGAGATAACTCTCCCATATGAGCACCCAGATGGCACCATAGTCAGAGAGATAGAAGGCAGTTTTACTGAGTGGCCCTGATGACAAGTTATATTTCTTCAGGTATGATAAATGTATATTGAAAATTATATAAAATAATTTATAGTTGTTATTAGAATACATGCATATAGTCTGGAACAACTAAGAAGTCCCCTAAAAGTTCAGAAGTCTCCGCCCCCTCATTTTATTTCATAGGAGTTGTTTGAATCCTTAGGCCCTCACTGCCAAACGTTGACACAATGGTTAGACACTATAGACCAAACAAATACCATTGTGATCAACCTTGGAGAGGATATGGTAGGTGTACAGTGGAACACTGCTATAGTGTTGACAGATGTTTCTGAGGAATTTAAGTATGATTAGTTGAACACAAAAGTGATAGAACTTTGGATACAGTGAGAATACCACGTCATATGTGAAATTTTTTAATTATTTCCAACATATAAACTAAGTATTGGTTATATAATATATATTTTAGTCATTTGTATTACGTGGCTCAAGACTTCAAAATAGCAAAATGTGGGATTTCTAATGTCATCATTGATTAGTGATGTAGAGAGAGATTTGAGTGGTGTCAAATAATATCCCCAATTCTAGGTACAAACCTTTCTTTTCTCTTTCATTGTCCTTAATTCATTAGAAATCTCTCAAAGACTAATTTTCCTTATTTTAGAATGAATAAGTCTACTTTTGGGTCCTTTAACCCTAATCTACTGAATAGGGTTCCATAGAAATGAAACCATATGATATTGTTACCAAAATACCTAAATTGGAAATTAATTAGTAAATAATAGTAACCCTTGATGACTTGACCCTAGAATTGTGCATTAGGCTAGTTTTGGTATCTCAGAAGAATATGATTAGAGTCAAGGTAGAAGGTTTTACCCTAATTGATCATTAGGTTAGTTTCATTACATTAATGGGTGATTAATGCACAATGGTAAATTACAACTCAGTTAACCTCAAAATCTAAATCTAAATCTAAGCCTATAATCAGGTTCCTCATATCCTTATTCACTAACCATTATAATTTGGGGTCATTTGGACATCAAATTCACCCTTAATTAGACCCTAGGACACTATGTATAGTTTAAC
The DNA here is from genome assembly GCA_963693085.1 of Alisma plantago-aquatica. NCBI lineage: Eukaryota > Viridiplantae > Streptophyta > Magnoliopsida > Alismatales > Alismataceae > Alisma > Alisma plantago-aquatica. The sequence goes on along the minus strand of OY856409.1, from coordinate 379,193,391 downwards.
CTAAGGTTTGGGGTCGATTTAATTGACTTCATTTGTCATGGTCTGGACTTTGGTCCAAGGGTCGGTTCAGTGTCACACAGGTGGCTGGGGTCGGATACCCGGGTAGCAGGTCTCTGACGTCTCCTACCTCCAGCATTCTTGCACCCTGGTGACTTGTTCAGCATCGTGACCCCTCCTCTAGATTTTCACTCACTAGGATGACCCATTCATTGTATTTTCTCTTCCAATTGATTCATTTCTCTCCGCCATTATTCAACAAGCCCTAACTCATCCTGTGTGGTGCCCTACATCAAAAATGCCCAATAGCCGTGGGGGTTGTTGTCATGACACAATCTACTAACCCCCAATCTACTGAGCAGAGCTATCATCCTGAACCTCTGAATCACCCAGGAAGCCCTCTCAAACCCTTTACCATTGTTCCTCCTTCTCAACTAGAGACGACCGACCGTGGGGTGCCTACTAGAGTCGATCATCTTCTTTGAAGAAGAGTGGGGAGTAGCAACTGTGTGGATTACATCAGTGCAATTCAAGTCGACGTAACCATCTCAGACCCATGTTCCTTCTTTCCATGTACTCAACTGGCCATGTCATTGTCTGGTTTGTTTGGTCGACAAAACACCGTTGTTCTCCCCTATTTTGACTCGCCGCCATGAGGGATTTCCTTGGTTGCTGGTTGCTAGAAATGAACCATACTATTGTGAGAGTTGGGTAGAGTCCTAGAGTGAGTGATGCTACATGGCATGCTAGTCACAATCGAGTTTCCATATGCTCTCCTTGACACAATCTACCCCCGTATTCTTCCTCCTAACCTATCGGTACAATGGTCTTCTCACCACTCTACATTCAAGTTACCCTACCTCTTTTCGTCTCTACTCGGCACAATAGCTCACACTCTGACCGACACTACTCTTCCTTGATTCATCATTTCACCTACAATCATGGTATTGTTGATGTCTGACCATAACGTTGGAGCCACCTGCAAACTAGGGCCATGGTGGCATCTGGGCAAAGGGGGTGGTCTGGTCCTGATGACCATGACGGAGACACTGAGTTGTTCCTGTGAGCAAGGAAGGGCAGGGTCACGACATTTGTTTCTGGAGCCAAAGATCCCAGAGCTCCATGGATGTTGCCATCTATGAAATAGAAAGAGCAAGACGGCTTTCATATTTCCAGGTTAGACCCTTATGGGCATTTTTATTTGTGTTATCAATGAGGGTAAATTCATCTTTTTACCTATTTTGACCCGTGCTTGACCAAGGGGTTATCAGTGATACATGACCAAAGTTTCAGCGTCATGCGAGACATTATAATTGCAATACCTTAAGGGTAATACGGTCAATTCCTTGCTTATTTTAATTTTAATCAGTAAATGATTTTAACTTGTAAAAATTATAACTTCTTTTTTTTGTAACCCAGGAGACTCATAAGGCTTTCGCCAAGCCCAACCTGGGGAGATCGGCCCAATCACGTAAGGAGCATAGCCCATTAAGTCACGTAGAGGTCGGCTGTGCTATGGGAGAAATAATTATGAACATCACCACCAGAGGGATTCAAATCTGGGACCCTTCGTGAGGGACCCCGTGCTGCGACCACCTGAGCTACTGCTTGCCGGCTATAAAAAAATCAGTCTGTGAGGTTGTAAAAATCATAACTAATTATTGGTTCAGCATAAAAATACAAACATATACATTTTTGAAATCATAAAAATACGAATGGTTTAATGGCATAGGTTTCAAAAACAGACTTCCAACTTATAGTATGGTCGATTTCTAAGTAAGGAATTTATTGCACATTATATTAATTGAATGTACATATATTATGACTAGGTTGAGACAACCCTGACCCTGAGCCTACGAGGTGTTACTGAATATTTAGGTCTGATCATAAGGTATGTACATCCTCTATTTTATTTTGGGCATTATTTGACTAAAACCTACTTTCTTTTAATGAGGCATCTTTTGAATTGTTATCCCTTATGAAATCTAAATTCTTGAACATTTATATTTCCTGATGATTGACTCATTATATCCATTTAGTTTTTGTACTACCTTATTAATATGGGTACTTGTACCCCACTTGCTATGATTGCCTTTTTATTAAAAATTGACTAAAATACTAGTCTTGCCTCTCTATTTTATGCATTGTACATGTTTGACAAGAATATATAGAATAGTGGTACATATGTACAACCATACTTATATAGGGCGTGTGTTTTTGCCCAGGGTGTGCGTTTCCACCCTTATTACTTTTAGGCCAAGATCCTATGGTGTTATGACCCTATTTTGGGCATATTTAGTCTACATTGTTATGCATGTAAATGTTATTGTTTAAAAATAGAAATTGTGGGTAATTGTTATGGAAAGACAATTTTATTATCATGTTTGTGATCTGAATTTAATATGCCTCATTTCTTTTGTTACATTTCTCTTGAACTTATCTAATTGCAAATTGCTCCTTTCTTGTGGGAATATCTCTTTTGTGCTTATAACCCATTATAATGCCCAAAGTGTTTTATATATGTACCCACTCAACCTTTGCTGACCTTTATACTTTGTTTCCTATGTTCTGGGTGATGTTCCCTTCCACCCAGGTGCAAAGGAGTCTATGGTGACCTTAGAAGAGGAGCATGTACTTGAGGACTCAGGGTTTGAGGAACCTGATCATCAATAGTTTGTGGAAGTTTCTGAGATGCCTAGGTTTCCCTCTACAATTGATCCATTTAGTCTTAGTTTTCCTTTATGTTTCTTTTATCTCCATGTGGACAAGTTCTTAGAAATAATTGGATCATGTAATAATTAAACCTTATTTTTCGTTGCTATTACCTTATGCTCTATTTTGCCATATTATTTTGAGAGTGATTTAGCTTCCCTTCTATCTATATGTTATGTCTGAATGTTTGGGGAATTGCTATAGTGTTCTCAAAATTTTAGAGTAGGGAGTGGTCCCCTTAGTGGGTCCCACTCCTTACAATGTAACTATTGTGATGTAGTATTTTGGTGCTTCTAAGAATGTGATCGTAGCTCCCTTCAACATTCAGCAAGTTTTTGGCTTTGTTGTTTATATGTCTAACCTATATATGAATACAATTTTGTCGTGAGATTTAATTTTGTATATTATTTTCCTTCTATTCACTTAGAGGCATGCACTGGTAATTGATAATGATTACTCCCCAGACTTGGAGGGTGTGTGTCTTTGATCCTTAGGGTAAAAAACTGTCACCAAATGCGGGACATCTAATGAAATTGGCAATTCATGCGTAAATATAGTTTCTCTGTAAGACCCTTGACCTGAGTTTTGGGGTAACCCTATTTGTTTAGCTTAAGTAAGTTTCTTGGTACCTTTCTCTAATATTTTGAGATGTAATTAGGGCTTGTGGAGATCTTAAGTTTCAAGTTTGAGCTTGTTTGGAAGAAGTTTGTGCTTTCTGTGCTAGTTTTGGTGCAAATTGCAATTTACCCAATGTAGGGTGTTGGTGCACAATTTGTCACCTCTAGAGTTCACCTTCTCTTTCTTGGCATCATCTAGAGGATAGAGAGAGAAGGGGGTTCCTTGTTTGAGCTTTAGTTGAGTGGTGGCACCCTTAGTGGTGACTAGGGTTCCTATGAGTGTGGAGTGTCTCGACCTAAGTGTATATGGTGTGTTGTCTCAACCTTAGGTCGCAACCTAGGTTAGTTTGGGTGAGTGTCACAGTCGAGACACCCCCACTAGGTGTTGAGGTCATGACCAAGGATGTCTAGTATGGTCTTGGGTCAATATGATTGTCCTCACATGGGTTGTCTTGACCTAGGGTCTGAGATGGTTCTGTGTCTCAACCAAGTGGTGATGGTGGATGATGGTGTCATGACCATGTGAGGTGCACCCTAGGAGGATCGTGACCGCGACCATGTGGGCTGACATGGTGGTTGAGACACTACCTAGAGTGTATCACCATGTCTTTCATGTCACACTTAAGTGGTTGCATGTTGGCCTTTTGAGTGGACAAGTGTCCCTGGGTCCCTTAGCATGTTGACACCTCATCCCTTTCTCCCTCTCATCTTCCATCTATATAACCCCTTATCTCCCCTTTATTGCAACCCTTTCAGCCATCTATCTTCTTCCTCCTTCCTTGCTTGTTCTTGGAGCTTGTTGGAGCAAGGAGGTTCATCCTTGGAGCTTGGGGGATCAATCTCCTCTTCCATGTGGTGGTGGTGGTGATCCGAGCTCATCTTCCATCCTTGGTAAGTGTTTGTCTTCTAAGTTGATGTTTCTTTTGATATCCTACCTTAATATCCCTCTCTTTTCTCATCCCTAGATCATGGTTCTTCCATGGTGGTCATTTTGGGAGAGAAACTCCTCATCACAAGGGTCATAGACCATGTTTTGACAAGGTAGACCCAAGTGTGAAGAGGATTTCTCCTCTCTTTCTTCCTTTCTATTTTGGTTGGGCCAAGGGCTTCTTTGATTCTTTCCTTGGGCTAGCATTGACCTTGGTGTCTTCTCCATCTTGAGGTTCTCTTGTGGTTGAGAATGGAGCTTTTGGTGAGATTCTTCAGTGTGCTTGGAGCTCTTATCTTGGAGTTTGGATCTTTTGGTGGTGATCATCTTAAGGCAGGTTATATAACACTAAACCTATTCTATTATTGCACTTCTTTATGCATTTTATTACTATATTCTCTCTATATATTGCTCCTCATCATGTATGTACTTAGTGGTAATCTCTAGAGTTTGTTTAGTAGAGACATCTTGCTTGGTTAGGTAGAAATCTGAAACCCTAATCTATGTGTACCTGATTTAGTAGATAATCAGTTGTGGAGGTTGTTCTCTAAGTTTTGCCCTTGATATTTCTCCCATGTATGGTGTTCATGTACTAAAAGTAGGATAGATGTTAGGTTCAATCTTGGTTACCTTGAGCATGGTTTTTCTCTTCTTTGGAAGAGGTTTTTTCTTGGTGATTTCTTGACCTATGCTTTAGGAGTTGGTGATCGGTTGCTTGAGTTTTCCTTCATGGTGACCTTAGTTCTTCCCTTGGTTTCAGTTCTATTTTGAGACCTAGATGGTGCATCTTTGTGTGGTTGTGACACTTCTATCTTGGTGTTCGCGACCTTGATAGATTTAGTCGAGATGCTTCCTTGTAGTTGAGCTTGATCTAGCGGTGTTAGGTCAAGACTTTTGGTGTTAAGTGGACTCATCACCCCTAGTGTTGGTGCATTGTTCCTGCCTTGCTTGGGTTGAGACTCACCCTAGAGTGTAGGGTCGCAACCATGATGATCTTGGATCGCTACATGGGTGGAGTTTGAGACACCCTTGAGACCGATACAGGTTTGGTCGAGACATGTTGAGGTCGAGACACTTTTGGTCGAGATGCTTTGTGAAACCCTAACCCTACATATTACTGGAACGACATGACCTAGAGGGTGGAGGTTGTGACATGTTGACAGATGGTCGATCACATGAGTGTCACGGTCATGACATGGACCATGATGGGTGGTCACGACCTATGTGGTTATGTGGTTAACATAGGGTGATGGTAGGTGGATGGGAAGCACATGTGAACACTTAATGATATTCATATATGAATGGTACATAAGCCATATATAATGCTATTTAGAATGTTACCTAATCAAATCTAATGATGTTTCCTAACCCTGATACTCTCCAACATGATGGAGGGTGATGGTTCTAGGGTTGATGATTGAACCTAGTCTTGTAAACTCTAATTGGCTACGAGGAAATCCTAACCCTAATAATGAACAATGATCTTGCTTGTTTCTCCATCATTAAAGGTTTATTATGCTATGTAGTTATCTATCTCTTGCTTATCAATTGCTAACCATGCAGGTGATATGAACTTGAATATCATATCTGGTGCATTCTATGATGAGTATGATGTGACATTGGTTGAATGAGCCTTATGAGGAACGTTGAAATACTTGTTATACAAGAATGATCTACATGGGTCTGATGACCTGGTGGTGGCTAATGCCTATTTCAATGTGATACCCTCAATTTCTAAGACTAAGGGATTGGTATCCCAAAGTGATGTGACATTAGTGAATAGTCTTGAGTGATTGCACACTAGTGATGATGGTCTTATGAATGGCAGTGTTACAGGTGTTGTGTGGTGATAGTGTGACAAGTCCATACCTTATAAGTCTTATAGCTTTGAATGTTGTACCATGCCCTTATCCTTGTATTGCTTGTTATGGTTTTATATGTTGTAACTTGATTGATGCTAAAATACACTTAATTAGCATAACTTAGAGATGGCCATGTGTGAGCCAATCTCATTATGATATATGGAACGACCATGTGTGAATCGGGTTCCTTGTGATATATGGATGGACAAGCGTGAGACACTCCTTCTTTTGGGATGACCATGTGTGAGCCGATTCCCTTATGATATATGGACAACCATGCGTGAGAAGATCCATCTGTTGACTTTATGTCACTTGTACAAGTTGACTAATATATCATTATAGTGTCACCCTCATTCTAGTCAGGAGGTGTAAGAAGGTCATGAAATATGGCACTTCCATTGACCATGTGAGGTATCAATAAGGACTTAGTAGTGGTACTTTTGTAAGATCAAATACAAAATTATTGGATGAGGCATTGCTTTTGTATAACTTGGTTGGTAGGAATTATACATGTTATTTATATTCCTTATTAGGTTACAAAATATACTACTGCCTTGTTGTAGCTACCTAATCTTCATAGCTGATAATAATTGCCCTGCTCATATGAATAATTGAATATGCTTAACATCATTGTAGCTTTACTTATGTTCTCTAGTTACTTTATATGTGCTATAATAGTGTTGGCGGAGAGTTATATCTCTCGCTAGGATGTTTGGTCTCACCCAGTGGGTTTCCACATATTTTAGGTGGTCGTGCATGATGTGGTGGTGATCGTATAGCTGAGGAGGAGGAGTAACAACAAGACTTTGTAGCTGCTAAGGTTGGGAATGTTGCTTGTATTCCTTTGTTGATAGAGTCCTAGAGTCATCCCCATACACTTAGGTCTTGGGAGTTCTTTTCAATGTGTTTTTTAGATATAGTATTGGCACAAATTTTGGCTTGTGTGTCGCTTGTGGTGTATAGTTGACAGTTGTATATGTAAATGAAACAAATATCATGTGTCATAGGTATGTTTATGGATTATGTTGCAAGCACGTTGTTTTAAGATACATATGGAAGGTTATGGATCTTTATGTCATAAGTTTTAGCTTATGGTGCTTTAATGAAATTGGTTTTAATTTTTAGTGATTTTCGATAATCTGTTGTTATTGTTTTGTTTTATTCTTGTAGTTTGTGGCATGTGGTGTTATATTCTTGGTGCCCATTCTCTTTGTTAATTTTAGTATCACTAGTGACAGTTTAATAGTGCAATATATATGTTAATTTAACTTATAGGGGTGTGAAAGCATTCTGTGACGGTGGAGGAAGGTAGGTAAGAAAAAGAAATCAATAACTTGGGTGAGTGTTGATGTATAGTCTTATCATTCCAATTGCATAATATATGACCAACTCTACTTGATTACATTTATTAATGTAATTGTAAATCTACATGCCCCTATACAAGACAATGGTTGGGCATGCGCATATTACCTGATGATGTATATGCAGGTGATTATCAATCATACAGAAAAAATCAAATGTATAGAGAATGTAAGTTAGTAGTCTTGGATCATATTATAATGAAGTAGTCTCATTACAAACAATCATATCTAATTACAAGTCTCATTCTCTTTGTAGTTTTTTTGAGAAGATGCCCCTATACATTGAGAAGTTGAATGATCTACGTGAGCAGTGGGCAGTCTGTTTCATTGAAAATGTAGTTTTGAACAAAAAATTTAAGGGTTGATTGATATTTTTTGGTAGTTCGAACTTTGATGTGAGATTTTTTATATGTATTTTGTGAGTGTGAATTGAATGTTTATCACTAAAAATCAGAGATGTCAACTGATGTTGATATGTATTTTATGAGTATGAAATATTGAATATTAAGCACATATGTGTGTGTGAATTTTAATGTGATATATGAGGAAAAGAATGATGTTTGTTCGTGCATATATGTATGAATTTGAAGTGTGGCTGTGATTTCATGAATTTGTGTGTAATTTGAACTAGAAAAAAATGATACAATATGGCTTGTATAATTTTAAATATTCCTTGTAGGTGTGTCAACATGTTGTTAAGCCGCGATGCTTGCAGAGAGCCTGTTGTTCTTCAGAACTTTCAGTTCTAAAAGATAGAAGGCTCCAAACATGCTAGCATGATGGACAGAAGGTATCCAGGCTTGTTATATAAAAAGAAACCTACACATTTATCATCAGTGATTCGTGAATAACCAACTATATATATATATTCTTTGTCAGTTATACACAAAAAAAACTGACGGTATACACCCAAAATTTCACTGTTCATTCACTGATAAAATCGGGATCATGTAATTTGACGTTAGTTTATGTCATCATATAACTGATGAGGAAATGTCAGAGCAGAACACAATACCGTCATCCACCCTGAGTTACATCATCGGTTCTTCCCTAATAAAGAACCACAAAGATAAACCTTACTTAGTCGGTTCACTCAATCGATGAAATTTTTTGAGTTTTACCATCGCCCACATGGTCTCTGGTTCGGAATCAACACAGATAGACAAAATAATCAATGTTATATCCACTTTTTGCAGTAGTTCTTCTTGTTGACCTCGAACCTTTCGAGTTCTACTTTTATTCCCACTTATTCTTTTGGAACTCAGTCATCCTATCAACAAACATTTTGTTGTTAGATTAGGATTAAAGTAGTATTCAACAATCATGATTTGTGGAATAACCTTAAGAAATTGCATTCTTTATAAAAGTTTCAATCCTTAAGACATATTAGAACATTCCCATATCATATCTCATATGTTGCCTTTAAAACCATTTTAGTAGGTGCATTGTTTCAGTGCAAAGTATACATCCATGTGAAAATTAGAAGATAAGATTAAATGATAATTACATCATGATTCATCAGGATAAAATTCCTTATTTCTCATACATCATCATGTTTCATGTCGATTTGACTTCTGATACACAATCGTGATCTATCCAGAAGGTCCTCAAACTATTGATGTAAAACATTTCAACATTTGATCATATCAAAGTTTCTTAATAATTTTATCAAATTATACTTCATTTCTGATCTGCTTGAACACTTCAAGAGATTCATGTATGTATTTTATCAAATACAAAGCCTACATCAACTAATCTCATTAATGAATATGATGAAGTACACACAACTATCTATAGCATGTATTCTATAAGATTTTCATACATCAATATGTATAAACACTAATAGAACGCTTTCTCTCTTCACTACACCTAGTGAGAGGCGGTGTCATGTATCTCATAAATGAGGTTTGCTTGTCTCTTGTTGGTTCAATAACCAAAGAGTCTAGATAAACATCAATATGGATTCTAGTAATGCATTTCTCATATATGTGTTCTAGATGACAGTGGTACAAATTGTTTGAGTTATCAATTATAATCCTTTCGGTAATTATGTTATTAACATTCATATTTAGATCCTTTCATATAAAGATCACTAGATGCTTGGGGAATTTCCATACAAGATCACATCTTTGAAATAGAAGCATTAACAACTCTTTATTTATAATCATTCTTGTCATACAAGATGCATAAAGTGAAATGTTTCTATTATTGGCATAATGAAATAGCAGTTCAACTAGCTCTATTACATGCCCAATGGAATATAAATTCTAAATGTAGATTGTAGCTTCAATAACTCTTGCTTCTGCAGTCCATCCTTGTCCTTTCATAAAGATTTACTTCTTGTCAAATTTGGCACATCAACGTATGTCAGATCTACATCCAGTATCACATACTAGTGAAGAAGTAATTTAGAATTATCTTATAACGTATATACCTAAAGTGGAGATCTCTATCTCCTCCTCCTTCTTATTTAGTTCCTCCAACCAAAGGGGCAATTCCTCTTCTAGTGTCAATCCTGGTGACATTGGTGGCATTTGCCTCCTTTCTTTATTCCTCCCTTTGCCTAGAGTTCTGAAGACTTGGGCTTCTAGCTAGTTTTGGAATTCTTCTTAGCTTTGTCATTGTCTTTAGACTTTCCCTTTGTTTTGTTGATCATGATCACAAACTTGGGCTTGTCTATCTTCATTTGTGTCCAACTATTCTCAACATGCCTAATAACTTTATCAATGACTTGTCAAAGACATTCATGTTGTAGTCCATGAAAAACTGACTGTATGATTCTAGTAGAGACTATAGAATCACACCAGTGGCCAAATCTTGACCCAAGGGGAATCCTAATCTAGCAAGGTTCTCCACATACCCAATGAGCTTGAGCACATGAGGAACTACTTGATCACCTTCTGCCATGTTACATTTGAACAACACCTTAGAGACATTAAATCTCTCATGTCTTGTCTGATCTTAGAACATGTTCTTAAGATGTGTGACCATATCAATAACATACATGTTCTCATGTTGTCTTTGCAACTCATAGTTCATGAAGCATAGAATCATACATTTGGCACCAATGACATCTTTAGTATGCTTCTTGTAAGCATCCCTGTTAGCCTTAGGTGCATTGGGAAGGGGTTCATCTGGCTGAGGTGTCTCTAGGACATAGAGCTTGCGCTCTTGTGAGAATAGTTCTCAGTGTCTTGAACCAGTGGTGGAAGTTGTTTCCATTTAACTTGTACTTATCAAGGACTGGTCGCAAAGAAAAGTTGTTGTGTGTTGCCATTTGATTCTATAAAAGAATTACAATTTTGTCAAGAACTCATTTTTTATTTGACTTGATTTGATTAAAATTTGACGATGTGGATTAGGTCTTCAATTAACCATCACTCTCACTATTTTACTCAAATTGATAGCCCTCACATATCAATTTGGAAGATTACAACTATAATCTTCTAGTGAGCCAACATCCAGAATAATTCAAATATTACCTGGCCAATGCCAGCGTCCATAGTCAATCATTAAGGTTGACAACTTTTATCAATTGCACCTTATGCAATTCTTGGATAGATGGTATGCGTGACTCTTTTCCATAGTCATTTGTATTCCTCTGGTGCTTAATATCATTAAGGTCACTGAGTTAAACCCGATGCAAAATCTAACACAATAATAATGCACCCTGCTTGGCAGGCCCACATTATTATCATCACACTTCCACGAGATAGACAACGCACCACCCTTGGGGTGCCCACGCTTAGTCGATCAAGCTTTTCATGTGTACTACTAATAGAAAGCATTTAAGACTTAATATTTATTTGAGGGAGTTTGTATATATATATATATATATAAAATCCAATCATCGCATATATATAGTACATATCATATACATGCTATATCCCACAACGTAAACATGCAATATAAAATAAAAAGTGATGGTTATGGTCATTCTACTATAATTCCTTAAAGCCACAAGGAATTACTACAATCTAGGGTCCACATCTCTTGCGTATGCTTGTTCTTGGTGTATATATGTGCTTGCTAATCTGGGTTGATCGGTTCAACCCTTGAATTGATCGTCTCACCTCTTGGTTGGTCAGGTTGTCTCCTGAAACGATCGATTGGCCTCATATCCATCCAACATTTAGACACCTCTGGATAGTTGATTGGACATCACTCCTCCTGCGATATGCCCTCCTCGATCCTCCAGTCGGTCGACTCATCACATGAAACAGTCGGCTCATCTGACACCAATTGTCATCTTCTTTGTTGCAAGAAAAGAAACTATCCTATTGTTATTGAATTTATTACATGGTAAAGAAAAACCTCGAGTTACATTAAGGGGGGCAAAAGTACGAAAGAATAATACTTTTAAATTGAGAAGAAGAAGGTAGAGGCTCGGTATGCAAATAGAAATATAATAGGAAATAAACATACAACCATGATGCGTAGATATTTAGGGTTATTGGCCATAAACACACTATACATCCACCATCAAAACTCACTTTTAGGGTGATGCGTGCAAATTACACACACACACACACACACACACACACATATATATATATATATATATATATATATATGGGTGTTCATTCATTTCCCGTGTGGGTAGCATGGACTTTTGCTACCCTACAGCCAAAAAAGTAATTCTCCTAGCTAAGAAAGTAACTCTGCTATAAAAAAAGTAACTATGGTGTCAAAAAAGTAACTCTGCTGGCAAAAAAAGTAACTCTGTACAAAATATACGGCAGATATATATAATGACGGGTTTTTTTGATTTTGGAGGGGCAAATGATATTATTTTTTGCTCAAATTTTTTGGAGAGCTAGACAAAATAGTCCTCTACAATTTCGAAATTTTTTTTTTGAAAAAAAGTGATCGGAAGGGTGGGCGGGTAGCTACCCGCGCGGGTAATAAATATGTGCCCTATATATATATATATATATATATATATATATATATATATATATATATAGAGAGAGAGAGAGAGAGAGAGAGAGAGATTGTTTTTGTTACCCACGCGGGTATCTTGCTTATGCTACCCGTGCTATAGAAACACGGTGGCAACCGTTGTAAATAGGCACCATCACTCCCGTTTATCGCAATCCCAAAATTCCCGATATCATTCTCCGTTTCCATCTTCCTCTATCCCAGCAAGAAGAAGAATTCGTCTCAGCATTCTCCAAAGCATCGCCAACGAAGTGGCGACATGGCTGAGGGTGAAGCGTCGCGGGAACGCATTCTCGTGCCGGCAGCGAACCAGACACCGGAGAAGGACAGCTTCAAAGGGCCGCATATGGCGGAGGTCCAGATCGAGGGATCCAGCGTGTCTGCTCTGGAATTCTCGGAGCCCTTCCTGTTCTGTGGAAAAAAGAAGCGGCGGGCCCTGCTGCCGCCTACCCGCAGCAGAATAATTTGCCTACCGTGCCTCTGCCTCACACTACCTAGAATTCCTCCCCATGAACTCTCCATCTCCACAAACACCCGATGTCGTCCCCTCCAACCCTGTCCCTTTCATGCGATTGAGTGAGGAGGACTTACGTTGACGAGAACGGCCCAACACAATACCATCACGTTACCGCCGGACGCGATTATAGAAGATTCCGACGATTTTTATCTGTGGCTCATATTCCTGGAAATCTCACACAGATCTGCGAGTTTTCACCCCACTGCATTTGCTTCCGTTGAGGAGAAGGAAGGTCCATGCTTGGATTGTGTTTGAGTTTGGTTCTTCAGTGTCAGAGGAATGAAAGTACTAAGACATAGGATGAGGTTGGTAATGGAGAGACAACTAGCTGACTTGTTTCGGCATCGAAGGTATCCCTGTTCTTTTAAATCATCACTGTCTTGGCTGCTACGCTGCTAAGCCTGGCGGGGGCGTATCATGCTAATGAGATTTCCGGGGAAGTATCATTTTACCTTATCCCCTCGGCCACCGTGAGTGCCCTATGACAGAGTTTGGAGGATTAAGCAGGATTTATGGGGTGGGGGTAGAGAGCCAAGCTGGTCACATGTTGCTATCTGATCTCTGTTGGGCGGCATGGCATACAGGGAACCTACCGGAGAAGCTTTTGTTCCTATGATGTGTCAATGCCCTTCCTCATAGCATGAAGCTTGAGATACGTGACTCAATCTCCCTAATTGACGCAACACACATTGCCAAAAATCAAATTGCAAGGGGCCAATGGGGCATATTAATAAACTATTACAAACATCTAACTTTGACAACTTACCCTCCGCTGAGGTTTTTTTGGGGAAGAAATGATGCAAATCCGTAAAGATTGTACTAGGCAATATGGATAGTCACATTGTACTAGGCTAGAACCAACAGTAATGTAGGTGACAGATTGTAATATGAATTGTCATATTGTAATAAGAAAGTGTCATCTATAATATGGATAGTCACATTGTAATAGGCAAGAGCCAACTGTAATGCAGGTGACAATTTTGTAATATGGATAGCAATTAGAGTAACCGTGAAAACAATATGTTTCCTGTTATAGTTTCAGATTCCTGGACCAAGCTGCTACTTGTAAAGGTGAAGATGGGCCTCATGGTCGCTGCCATCTTGCTGGATTCATGGTGGGGCAGTTCACGTATATTGTTGTTGAGACATGCCTTGGTTTGGAAAGCTTTCAACTGGAGTGTGTTCAAGGATTTTCGTGCATTCACAACACTAGAAATTGTGTTTGTCATCATGTGTTACATGTCTTGATCGTCTTTCTTGTCTTAATAGCCACTGACTCAACTTTTGGGCATCTATGGAATTTAGACTGTCTGCTAATACCTACTGTCTTTTTTAGTAATAAGAAAGTGGATAGTCATATTGTAATAAGCAAGTGTCATATGTAATATGGATAGTCACATTGTAATAGGCAAGAGCCAACCATAATGTAGGTGACAATTTTGTAATATGGATACTCATATTGTAATAAGCAAGTGTCATATGTAATATGGACAGTGAAATTGTAATAGGCAAGAGCCAACCGTAATGTAGGTGACAGTTTTGTAATATGGATACTCATATTGTAATAAGCAAGTGTCATATGTAATATGGACAGTCACATTGTAATAGGCAAGAGCCAACCGTAATGTAGGTGACAACTTTGCAATATGGATACTCATATTGTAGTAAGACACTGAGATCCAGAAGCACCACTACAAATCTAGAAGTACCATTACAGATCCAGAAGCACCACTACAAATCCAGAAGTACCATTACAAATCGAGAAGCACCATTACAAATCCAACACAACCATTACAAATCTAGAAGCACCATCACAAAATCATTTTCACACTTTTGATTGAATGTAAATATTTGGTACAAAATGTAACTATTTAACATAGAAAGTAATTATTTAGTGTGAAAAGTAATTATTTCGCACAATAAGTAACACTTCGTCATCAAATGTATCACATCAATTGCTAAGCACAAAAAATTCAGGTTACATGAGAGTAGTAGCATTACAAATCTAGAAGTACCATTACAAATCCAGAAGCACCACTACAAATCCAAAAGTACCATTACAAATCGAGAAGCACCATTACAAATCCAACACAACCATTACAAATCCAGAAGCACCATCACAAAATCATTTTCACACTTTTGATTGAGCGTAAATATTTGGTACAAATATTTAGTGTGAAAAGTAATTATTTTGCACAATAAGTAACACTTGGTCATCAAATGTATCACATCAATTGCTATAAGCATAAAAAATTCAGGTTACATGAGAGTAGTCGTGTCATTACACTATTTCAGACCCAGATTAGTAGAGTATATATTATCACAGTCTACAAATTGTAGTGTACAATTTATTTAAAATAGATGGACCAATATACTAGGACACCGCGCATCTGGTATCTCTGGTATCTCAGGTCTTCTAGAAAAAACAGATAATGATATCAGTCATATCATCTGAAATCTCCTACTGGATGAAGTGCCCTTACACTCACAACACAATAAGTGACGTAAACTCAAGATGGGTATTGTTACTAGATTATACATTTCCATTAGTAAGGCATCAATGAAGTCATAACCGTGGTATTCATGGCACAAGGTCTCTGCTTCAAACACTTGACAGGCATATAATCAATATCATGGCTCGACGCCAGCCACTGTATCTGATAATCCCAACCACAAAATTGGCAGTGAAATGTTATTGATTGGCATTTCAACAAACACGTTCCTCGTGGCTTCAGGTCTTCCAGTAGCAGTAGTCGTGATCCTCAATTTCTTCTGTTGTGATGTCTGCTAATGTTTTAGTATCCTTGCCAACCTTTCGAGCTTCCTATACGTAACTCCCTCCTCTCCCACCCTTTCTCCACCACACTAGTCCTCATCGCCATCATTCAACAGTAATCCATCCACCTTCAAGCGATGGAGACGGAGAACCGCGCTTCGTTCCAGTACATGACCCGTGCCCTCGGCAACTCCAGCAGCCCCGTCTCGCTAATCTCCTCTTCCTCTTCCTCCGGCTCATTCAACGACTGCTCCAGTGACCGGTCAGGTGACTTTGTATCCTCCTCCGCCTCATCATTCTGCAGCCTCGCCCGCCGCATCCTCGTCTCCTCTGCCGTCACGGACGCCTCCTCCTCCTCCTACACTGACGATCTCATCCGCAGCCTGGTATCTGACCTCGAGTCCCTGGGCTCGTCCCTCGACTCCCAACACCGCGCGGCCATGGAGCTCCGGCTCCTTGCCAAACATGACCCCGACAACCGCCTCTGCATCGCCCGTGTCGGTGCCGTCCGCCCGCTGGTGGCACTGGTTTCCAATCCGGACCTGGAGCTCTAGAAGCACGGCATCACGACGCTCCTCAACCTCTCCATCCGCGATGAGAACAAGGACCTGATTGCTTCGCCCAAATTGGAATTCACGGGATTCAGTAATACGGGAACTATTTACAACTAATGCCACTGTGTTTTGAGTCACGGGTAGCCAAAGAATGTTACCCGCACGGGCAGACAATTAACAGCCATATATATATATATATATATATATATATATATATATATATATATATATATATATATATATATATATATATATATATAAGTGGCTCAAGTGGTCAAGCACAATGTCTCCTCACGAAGGGACCCAGGTTCAAATCCTAGCTGCCTCCTTGGCTTACCACCCTCCCGGACGTTCAACCTCCATCACGGGTGTGGGAGAGGGGAGAGAATGCCTCTCTTTATCCTCTCTCTCTCTCTCTATATATATATATATATATATATGTATGTATATGTATATATGTATGTACACATATATATGCATATATGTAAATTTCATATGCATGCATACATACATACATATATATATATATATATATATATATATATATATATATATATATATATATATATATATATATATATATATATATATATATATATATATATATATATGACAATGATCCAGTGAGAAACATATCTTAGTGAGAGCATGAGAGGCATTTGAATAACTTTGAACAATGATCAAATTTTCATAATCTAACCATATGGATCAAAAACATACCCTATTAGTTACCTAACCTCAAAATTTCATCATCATAGGACTTGTATTGCACACACAACAAGCAAATACTTTTCAATGCTCAATATTGAGTTTTAGGCTGACCGTTGGATGTAAAATGTGTATATTGTATGTATGGACATGTAAAATATATCCGATTGTGATGATTTTTTGTTTGAAGGTAAATGTAATGATGTTCTTCCCATCCATAAGGTTGGATGTTAAAAATAAGCTACAAATTTATAGTTATTCAAATGCCTCTCATGCTCTCACTGTAGAATGTTTATCACTAGATAGCTACCCTATATATATGTTTGTGTGTGTGTGTATTAGTTTGGGATTATTTGTTGTCTTTGATTGAATGTGTGCATTATCAATTTAAATATTTTCATCATATGAAATAAATAAATGATGAAAACCAAAAATCTGACCATATAGATTATCCCAAAACATAGTAAATTGATGTGACTCTGATACCACTGTAGTGAAATATGGGCACAAAGTGGGAAGCAATAACAAAAATTTATCTATCCATATTCCCCAGAACACCAAGATCCCGTCAAAGATTATATAATGGAAGGAATGGTTTAAAGAGTTCATACTTGGTCCTGAAGCAAGTCCAGTGACTATAACTCGTTGTAGTAATGCAACACTCCTAATAGTACTAGGGCTCATTTGTGTAGCTCCTAGTCTTCACCGCGGGCAAAAGACTCAGACGACATCTGTAATATCTCCTCCATGGACTCTAGGATTACGTTGCCCTCCTAGTGACGGGAAAAGGCCACCTCACCTCTATAGAAGTCCACATAGACCACCTAGAACTATTGTCGTTCTACTAGAATGGATAGGAAAGAGTTGTCCCTCCTGCTGGTGTACTAGTTGCCAATTTGCCCTCCCACAATTGTTGTCCCTTGATATCCCTCCCTTTATCATGTAGGACTTGTGAGGGTTCTTTTGCTTACCACAACCAGAGAAGACAAACAATTTCTGAGGCAATTGATGTGTCTGAAAATCCCCCAATACCCCTCTATTTATAGGAGGGGTTAGGGTCAGGGTTCCTAGTCTATGTGGGAGTGGAAGGGACTGGAAGATCATGAATTTTCACAAACTATGAGGGGATAACCAGTCAGTTAGCAACCGATCTGGTAGGTTCACATGCGACTGATCGGTTTGTCCAGTGAACAATTCATTTCACCATGTTTCCCAATTGCATATAAATTAGCAATTCGAATCCAATCAATGCACAACATGACTTCAACACTAATCCTTGATGCAATCAATTCTCCACAAACTGGGTGTCTGCCCTTGCGAGCTGGTCATCTCGCGACTCGAGCCAGTTGGTTCACTGAGTGAACCAGTCAGTTCACTCCCCGATTTAGGCAGAACTTAGCTAATTCAATTTTTAATCAACCTAACACTCCAACCGATCATTTCATCACATGAGTCGATCGGTTGGGAGTCCCGTCAGTTGATTTGTTGCTCAAATTGAATACCCAAAAACTTTCACAATCAATTCAATTATCATTTATGATTAAACTCCTCTTCTAGGTTAATTCCTATGTGTGTGACCCTATAGGTCACATAGCACATTGGCAATGAGTGTCCATAACTAGTTTATGGCATCACAAGCAAAGAGTGGTCTCTAGTCACACATAAGTGCTACCTAAGTGAATGGAAAGTTGGAGAACAACTTCAACCTAAAATCTATGTAAGGTGTTAAATTTATTGTCTAATTCCTTTGTCTCTGATATCCAGAATGAACTCAAGGCATGGAATCATCATCCTCTCAATGTTCAATCCATGTTTCTTGATCCAAGAGAAGATTGTGTGAGCTGTGTGACCTCAATATCATAATTTATCCACATGTACATGCACATTCTTTTCTCAGTCTAGCTTATCAAGTATCCAAGATATCATGATACTCTAGTAGGAGGGACAAATCCCATCTACATCACTCACATTCATTCCCATGTGTCACAGTGCATCTGATCATCACCTTTATGGCAACCCATATTCAAGATCACATTGGATAATGTCAAAGCACACTGAATGACATGTGATGAGTGTAGTGACTTTAGGTCTAAGAACCAAAATCACCACCTTCACTATGAGAGATTACTATGACCACCATTTATGGTTTCATGTGTCATTCTCAAGGTGGGCCTGTCAAATACATTGTTCTACAACAAGTATCTATGTGCTTGGTTTGATATACCATATCATGACTGATGAGATTATGTCATCAACCAACACACACTCTAATCTTATGTGTTGTTGTTGTCTATCTACCTTCCATGGTAACATATGACTAGGTACAAAATAAGAATGTACATACTATTAGCATCCATACAATCTCATTGTTCAAGTCACGTACTTGAAGACATACGTCATTAAGTAATTGTCATTCTCTATCTTTCATTATGTTAACTCATTATCTCATAACTGAGTGAAACATAATGAATTGGAAGGTTTCCTTTATTCTTATTAATCAAATCCTTTATGTAACATGCCTTCACAATCATCATATGGTTGGCTTTATGGGCATACATATCAACACTAACTACTAGCCAACTCTCTGCTCCTACTACTCTGCACCGCCACGATCCTGATGAGATTGTTGATGACCACCTTAAAAGATGTGGTGACCCACGAGGTGATACCAACACCCCAATGATAGATATAACTCTCAGCAACTATTATTGATTATAACAAGTTATATTATTACTCAGGTTAAGCAAATTAGGAAGATTAAGTAAATCAAATAGATATCCATAACTACATGCATGATTATCAAGTTAATAAAGGAAAGAGATAAAAATATCATATACTAACAATTGACTACTCCTACTGGATCATATAGCAACTAGCAGCATAAGAAACAAGGCAAGGGTTAACAAACATTGTGAATCGTGTTTGATCCCTAAATAGATATACTACATGGGCAAATTATGTCTTATTAAGCCTTGGCAAGTTTGAGGTATACCACTCAAATTCCAATTGACCATTGCTTGGTCACAATCAGTTCCATATGAGATATAGGAGAGTCATAATCCTAAGATCTCACTCCTCAATCAGTTTGAGTCAACAATAGTGACATACCAGTCAAAATTCCTATAGTGACATATAAGTCAAGCTGCAAATCAGCTTAGTCCATCCATGGTATATAGGTCACGACACTAGTATCCAGGGTATACAAAACCCTATCATCTGAGGTGCAACCCCGATTGTCCTCCAACACATCATGTGTATACAAGTATGAATTGTTCTTAAACCAAGGCATGACCGCAACCATCCTCTTGGCCTCAAGATTAGGATGACAATGACGCACAGTCACTTGCACCTGCGCATAATCGACAGTTATGTATGCGACTCTGAGCATCCCTTAGGAATACTCATTTCTCCATACATCAAGTCTTAGCACTGGAATGGTTCTACAACACGTGGCACTACATGATTAGGGTTTCACTTGATTATTAATACCAATTGGGTGAGTTAAGGCTGCATCAATAACGTTACACCCAAACCCTAAAAGAGTTCTATAAACATGGTATGTTGCAATTTTAGAAGATATAAAATGTATGAAACATGTTACTCGTCACAAGACATATGGTACTATTTCATTACCACTCATGAGACTACATTTATCACCATACCATCACAAGACACAACAAGTCCTTGTCACTTAAAGAATGGGATCACACCTTAACTGGGGCACAAAACCATGTTCAAAGGTCATAGGACCCTCAAATTATTCGTTGTAAGAACATCATTATATTTTCATGCCTTACCAAAGGATCATCCAACCATCTCACACGTATGACATATAAGTTTAACATATCATTGCATTTTAAGAGATCATGATGTTCATATGATAACCTATTAGGGTTACAACGACATTGGGGGAGAGAGATAATATTCTCCTCATACTAATCACACCCAAAAGCTAAGTATGATTAATCATCATCACTTATTAGTATTAGGATTAGGTTCAACAACAATAGTTGAATTAATGTTACAAATCACCACTCCAAGAATAACCTTAATTCTTAATATTTCCAAATGAATGCATAAGTTTAACATCGCCATCTGATTTCATACAACCAAATTCATGACCCATACTCATAGGACCAGAAAACACAATGATCATAAATCAAGAAATCACATCGACCACATAGATCAAAAATTCTCATTGACCACTTATGTAACGCTCGGGCACACTGCCCTAGGCTCTAGTAGAGTTTAGGAATGACGACTGGCCCCACTCGGAAAAGGAGGTGCACCTTGGTGATATGGGTAGTCCAATCATTCCTTTTAAGATCATGTTATCCGAGGCGTCAAATCCTGGGATGTTACAATCTCCCCCACTTAGACTCTTGACGTCCTCGTCAAGGCTCAACTATATGACCATCTGATTTCATACAACCAAATTCATGACCCATACTCATAGGACCAGAAAACACAATGATCATAAATCAAGAAATCACATCGACCACATAGATCAAAAATTCTCATTGACCACTTATGTAACGCTCGGGCACACTGCCCTAGGCTCTAGTAGAGTTTTAGGAATGACGACTGGCCCCACAGACCACCACTAGCCTTAACTGTGCACTTTGTCCTTACTAACGTGCAAGCCAGGATCAACTTCCCGACTGGTCACCCATCCTAGTACTACTCCAAGCTGAGCACACTTAACTATGGAGTTCTTTAGTGATGGGCTCCCGGAAAAGGAGGTGCACCTTGGTGATATGGGTAGTCCAATCATTCCTTTTAAGATCATGTTATCCGAGGCCTCAAATCCTGGGATGTTACAATCTCCCCCACTTAGACTCTTGACGTCCTCGTCAAGCCTCAACTATATGGCCTCATAATCTGACCCCAGTTCAGTGCAGACCCACAATGGCCCATGGACACCCAACTCCCGTCCACGGCTACCAGCGCAAGGGCGGCTCCATCTCGTATCTACAGATAGCCCTTTCCAACTTGCCTGGACCGCACGGCTCAAGACTGGCATGCCACATGCCCATGTGGGCCCCACCTACTGGAGGGGTTATGGCTCTGATACCATTTGAAACGCTCATGCACACTGCCCTAGGCTCTAGTAGAGTTTCAGAAATGACGACTGGCCCCACAGACCACCACTAGCCTTAACTGTGCACTTTGTCCTTACTAACGCGCAAGCCAGGATCAACTTCCCGACTGGTCACCCATCCTAGTACTACTCCAAGCTGAGCACACTTAACTATGGAGTTCTTTAGTGATGGGATCCCGGAAAAGGAGGTGCACCTTGGTTATATGGGTAGTCCAATCATTCCTTTTAAGATCATGTTATCCGAGGCCTCAAATCCTGGGATGTTACAACTTAGGTGAGGAACCTCATTGACCGCTAGGGTTAGAGAACATAACGACCACTAGGGTTAGCTATCTCATCAACAACTAGGATTAGATGTATTAATGACCACACAAGATAGGAAAATATTGGCGAACACTGGGGTTAGGATCTTCATAAACTGCTAGGGTTAAGATCCTCATCGACCATCAGGGTCAGAAAACTTTTGGCGACCGATAGGGTTACCACTCTTGGCGACCACTAGAGATACAAAACTTGGCGACCAATCAAAAGTTCAAATCTCAAAGACCACTTAGAGGTACAAAACTTGGAAAACACATAAGATACAAAAACTCAGCGACCACATAAGATAAAAAAAACTTAGCGACCAACATGTTTAAAATCGTGGCGACCAACAAGGAAATCAGACTTGATAACCAACATGGGTTCAAACTTCATCGACCATCATGGAAAACAAATCTTGGTGATCACAAAGCGTCACACACACATGTGCAAGTTCTAGGGTTCACTATCTTCAAGGAAGAAACGTGCATCAGGTTTAGAGGCACATCAAGATGGACTATCTACTCAAGACCTATCATCTAAGTTCAACCCTAGGCAAAGATATCATCTTTATACTTAAAACAACATTTTTAGAGCAAGATCATGTACGTGCAAGGTAAGAGTAAGAAATAGATGTGGACAAAATTATATAAATCGCCTCTAGGATGAAGATGAAGCCCCAAATAGCAAGGTATCTCGAGAAAGAATAGAAGAAAACCCTAGCTTGATCACTCCACACGACCAAGCTAGTTCCTTCTCCAAAGGGGAACCAAACCCTAGGTTAAGGAAGTAAGAAAAAAGTGTTCTTTAATCTCCATCTCAAGATCCACTATGAAACGCCATGGATTCGAAAAACAAGAAGAGAGAGGAAGGTCGAAAAACAAGGAAAAAGAAGGAAGGGAGATCTCACATAACTAGGCCAAGAAACCAAGCAAAGAAGCCCCAAATGACCTCAACTAGAGTAGATCCAAACCTGAGGTACACATGCAAGCTAGATCGGACACATTTTTCAATGTTGGTTCTTACTTCTCCACCAATCAGGAAGGGGAAGATCTCTAAGAGCAAGGAAGAAGAGAGAGGAATCTAGGTGTGTAAAGATCTTATTTGCATGCAACGAGAGAGGTATATATAAGGCTTAGGGTGAGAAAGAGAAAGGGAGAGGTGTCAAGCCAAGCATGCCATGTGTCCCAAGCCAAAACATGCCATACATACAAGCATATCATACATTCAACTAGGTCTACCAAAATAAGAAAACTCATCAACTAAGATGATTAGAAAAACATAGAGACCAAGAGGGTCAGAAGACCAAACAATCGCCAACCCTAGAAATGTTGGCGACCAAGATGATTTAAAATCTCATTGACCGACAACCCTAGGTGGTTAAAGAGAACCTTGGGGACCGGACCACCAACATTAGAGATCACATCCTTGATGACCGAAATCACTAGGTGGTCCAACCCTCAAAGTCAACCCTAGGAGTTAGGGCATCTATGAGAGTAAACCCTAATCTCAACATGGCTAGATGTCACCACTCAAACCAAGATGCGAAAAGGCTCCCCAAAGATCAAATATATCAAACATGATATGAAAACATGTGATGCACCACAATCATGTGACAAATTGATAGAAAACCCCTAGAAATGGGTCGATTGCATAAAAGCCCAAAATAAGCACATAATTGCATAACTTGCTCAAACAGTGTCCAAACTGGACCAAACTTGAAACTTAAGCTTGCAACATGATATAAAAACAAATATTAGGGTTAGATTAAGTTTTTTAATCACGTAATTATGACAAGAACTCATGTTCAACCAAAAGCAAGGTCAGGGGTCTTACAAAGCTTATTCTTGTTTGGTCCTCTTTTGGGACGTCTGAGATGTTGTTTGGTCTCAGCAAAACTCCCCCTATTTCTATCAGATATGTGTTGCATGATTTTGACCTTGACCTTCATTGTTGTCTGAAAGAAACTATGGTTGGTAATGGCCTAAGGTTTGGTGGTTTTCAATGACGCTTGGCCACACTTCCTATGCATGTGAGGAGTGGGCATTTATTCTTCCCATGGTGTATATAACTTTGCATATGTTGCATATCAGATCCACACCTAAGAGCTCAAACACCATATTTTACCCTAGGTAAATTCTATGCATGTAGGGATCTCCTTTGTTTCTAGGCGTGTTGGCATATGTAAAACATTGTCGTCTTTTTGTTGGTCCAAGTTGTCATGTACGCCTTCTTCCATTCCAGAGACCCAATCTATTTTGATAGAAACTTACTACATGACAATTTTCCTATGATTTATTGTAAGAATCCTACCCTGTGATTGACATACTATTGCCTTTTATCTGCAAGCCGACCATTTACAAGTTTTCCTACTTGTTATTCCTATTGAGGTATTTGGCTTGTCTGTATCTCATGTTGTACCAACTCATGATCCCTTTGTACTCTAGTGGTGAATATTGTATGCACTACAAATTGAAGACCTTGATGTCTTTGGTGATAATGTTTTTGTCACCCATGACCAAGAAATAAGATTCTTCAGATATCATTTTTGATGCCCTTTTTTATCTGGTCTCTCAAGTTGGGTTATAGCAACTGAAGGAAGCCCTTATGCCTTCCTCAACACACATACTAATGGCCTTTATGCTCAATGACCTAGTTATATTTTATTATTTTATTAAACATATGGAAAACACATATATGTGGACCTCAATGAAATTTCTCCCCTGACATGCATCCTTTCAAGTAGCTTTAAAGCAAGCCAAGTATCCTCAAATGCCACAACACAAAAGGCCACAAGGATAACATAGTTTTAAGCCAAATCATCATCATATTTTACTTTCACCTTGATAGATTTGGGGTGTTTGTTGATAGTGTGATTTCCCTTCTTCAACACCTTAATGTGTAATAGACATGAATATCATGGTTTCTCCATCTACATCCAATAAATTTTCATTTAGATATATAGGTTTCATCATTCATTAAGGACCATCAACCCAATTTTTTTGCCTGTTATTCTATGAAGCCATTTATGTAATTGTTTGTGAATTTAATTATTTGCAAGTATTTGATTATTATAGGTCATGTGCGGTTAAATTGAAAATTGACAAGTCATTTTTTCATTGCTAACTTTGAAAGATAGAGAGAGAGGGATGATAATCCATGGTCACAAATCCTAGTTCTTCTTCAAGTTTGAGAAGTGATTATGGCCCTTTACTACATGAGAGAGAAAGTATGGGCTTTGACCATTACAAAATGAGATGATGGGCTTCAACCACAACTCTATATTTGTGTTGAGCATGAGAGGATGAGATTTATCCACAACTCTTGGGCCATGTAAGAGAGGTTTGGCCTTAGAAATGGATCTTACTTCCAATTTTAGAAATGGAGGATCCTAAATCACATTTTATAAATGGGTGGGAGGTGGTTAGACTTATCCACAAACATTGGACACGAAGTTAAACTCTTTTTTCCAGTGATGTAAGTGAACAATACAACAAATTTTACACCATTGTCACAATGGTATGAAAAATCATCTATAACTCTTTAAAAATGTTAGAGTGAAACTTGCATGCATAAGAGAACCTTCATATTCATAATATCTAGCTATGTTAATGTGTTGTTATCATGCATGCTATTGTACCAAACCAATTCTAATTCTTTACACTGAAAAAAATGTTTAACATGATTAAGAAAAGCTAATACATTTTGACCAAAAGGCATTGAATCTTCAATGATCCAAGATATAGAGAAGTATTTTTTTGTTTTGAGGATCACATTCCATGAAGGGACTCTATCAGACCCAGTCTAACATGTTGTATTTTACTTTATATGTTAACAACATAACATGCCCCATAAGTCTAGACTTTCTGTCTCAAAGGAGTGAGAGTTGCACCCATGTCCCTTGATTGGGGGGTGTTGTTAAGCCACACCACTCTATCCACCCCTCATTGGATTGAGATTAATCTAAGAGGATTATACAAGGAATTTGAAGAATAAGGTGATTTCATTGATAAAGTATTAGTAAGCTTGATTTACTCCACCATCCCATTTCCCAAAAATATATAGTCAATTTGTTAGTTAATATTATGGAATGAACTTTTAAATGATGTCACAGTAAGTATTTATGGTCATATGTAAAATGATATGATTGTATTCTACAATATTATCCTCACTCTTGTCTAGGGTTATATCTTTAGTATATGTAGCTCAAAGAGGTGTATTTTATTTTCTTTTGGTTGTTAGTGGATGATACCTTCTTTTTATTTGTCTTTGATTGATATGATTATACATCTATAAAACTTTGACATAAAAATATTGTTAGGTTATTTTGCCCATATTAATAAACCCACGTTGAGATTTAGTCATTCTATATATTAATTAGTATATCATAAGCAAACAAAGATATATATTATGTCATGAGATGTTGATATAGTGAGAACATAAAGTAAATGATTTATGTAAATAAGGGTTATGCCAATCATATAATAATTTTAGTGAGTGTCTTAACCACTATAAGATTAGAGACTCATAAGAGAGTCTAATATACAATTTTTTCTACCCATAATAGTTGCAGCTGGACTCTATATTGGTATGATTTAACAAGAAAAGTGAGTATACATGTCAATAATATATATTTATTGATATTATGTAAAATGAATCTTTGATATGCTTATTTTCCCATTATATCATGATGATTAATTTGTTCTTTTGAATTATGATTTAACAAATTACAATTATGGAATTATAGTCCAATCGATTGATACACTATTCATTGTGATATGATTATGTTTTAATAAACTAATATATATCCTCAAAATAGATTCTATTAGAGAGAAAACCATGTTTAATATAAATATTTGATATTGTGATGAGTAATTAAATTAAAATGCAAGTCTAGGTAACTTCTGTGGTAATATATATGGGTATAGTCTAAATATTGGACCACATATTTGTAAGATATATGTATAAGAGATATAGTGATATATAATTATTCTATAAATTTTCCTTAATGATCATAGCCATCAAGGTATGTATTGGGGAATGAATTTGATCCCTATAACTAACCATGAGTCAAGTGGAGGTAATTTAGAGTGAGAGAAGGTCACATTTACCATGGAAAACATGAGGGTTGAGTTGAATGGAAAAAATGATATTCTTACTCAAGTTGGCACTCAAATTCAACCATACAACCTAATGGTACCATAGTTACCAATGGGGATTGAGCGCATGGAATCCTCTTCATTGGGCCCAATGGTGTGGTCATACTGGGAGGACAATCTCCACTAGGTTATTTTGTTTGTATAAAATGAGGCACTTGTAACATACCAAATCTTGGGTAAATCACTAGTTTATCCCTTAATCTAAGTTCTTCATATCCTCTATATCCTTTTTGTGCCTCAATGTTTAATTTGTGGAAACAGAAATGGTTTGGAATAAAATTTAACACTAATTATGTCAATGCAATGTCATATACATAAATATCTTAATGGATGTTTTAATGATGGACTAAAATGCAATTTAACCACTTAATAGGGATAATAGTAAATATTTCATACTAGAACCTTCTAAGACCTTTTGGAATAAGTAAGAGAAAAAGAAATAAAATGTAAAAGGCTAAAGTCAAGAAAATAATGCATTAAATGCTCTAATGTGATCAATAGAAGAAATATGAGTAAATTGCCCTACAAATCATAAAAGGGAATCTTAAAAGATAATCCTAAGACCAAATTCATTTTCTTGGAGTTAAAGTTTACTTAAGTGACAAGTTTCACAATTTTTAGAAATTTGTAATTATATTTACATTAATTAAAATTGGAAAATATGAGTTTTTCTCCAAATTATTAAAAAAAATATAAAATGACTTCAAAAGGTGGAAAAAACCTCAAATTCATAATCTACATGTCAAAATGAGTCTATGTGTGAATTTTCATCTAATTTGGACAATCTTAAATATTTTATTTTATCCAGGAGAGAAAATAATTTAAAGACAAAAATATTAAATAATATATTAAAAAATTAATTAGTGTAAAATCAAGTTCCTCATGTTTAATGTTTGCTTATAGGCCAAGTTTTATATTTTTAGAAAGTTTCTAGATGTCTTTAATTCATTAATAGGATAAAATAAGTGATAAGATTTATATGTATTAAATAAAATAATAAAAGTCTTCAAAAAAATGAAATACCAAATTCGTGGTCTACATGTTAAAATATGCCTTTGAGTGAATTTTTCACTCAATTTGGAAAATATTTGATGAGAAGGTGAATTTAGGAGAGAGAAAGTGTGTAGAACCTTCAAATCATTAATTAAAATAACAAACAACTTCAGTATATTTATTGATATTATGTCAAATGAATCTTTGATATGCTTATTTTCCCATTATATCACGATGATTAATTTGTTCTTTTGAATTATGATTTAACAAATTACAATTATGGTATTATAGTTCAATCAACTGATACACTTTTCATTGTGATATGATTATGTTTTAATAAACTAATATATATCCTCAAAATAGATGATATTGGAGAGAAAACCATGTTTAATATAAATAGTGGATATTGTGATTAGTAATTAAATTAAAATGCAAGTCTAGGTAACTTCTGTGGTAATATATATGGGTATAGACTAAATATTGGACCACATATTTGTAAGATATATGTTTAAGAGATATAGTGATACATAATTCAACTGTAAATTTTCCTTAATGATCATAGCCATCAAGGTATGTATTGGGGAATGAATTTGATCCCTGTGACTAACCATGAGTCAAGTGGAGGTAATTTAGAGTGAGAGAAGGTCACATTTACCATGGAAAACATGAGGGTTGAGTTGAATGGAAAAAATGATATTCTTACTCCAGTTGGCACTCAAATTCAACCATACAACCTAATGGTATCATAGTTACCAATGGGGATTGAGCGCATGGAATCCTCTTCATTGGGCCCAATTGTGTGGTCATATTGGGAGGACAATCTCCACTAGGTTATTTTGTTTGTATAAAATCGAGCCACCTGTAACATACTGAATCTTGGGTAAATTACTAGTTTAACCCTTAATATAAGTTCTTCATATCCTATATATCCTTTTTGTGATTTAATGTTTAATTTGTGGAATTAACAATGGTTTGGAATAAAATTTAACACTAATTATGTCAATGCAAGGTCATATACATAAATATCTTAATGGATGTTTCAATGATGAACTAAAATGCAATTTAACCAATTAAGAGGGATAATAGTAAATATTTCATACTAGAACCTTCTAAGGCCTTTTGTAATAAGAAAGAGAAAAAGAGATAAAATGGAAAAGGCTAAAGTCAAGAAAATAATGCATTAAATGTTCTAATGTGATCAATAGTGGAAATATGAGTAAATTGCCTACAAATCATAAAAGGGAGTCTTAAAAGATAATCTTAAGACCAAATTCATTTTCTTGGATTTAAAGCTTTCCTAAATGACAAGTTTCAAAATTTTGGGAAATTTGTAATTATATTTGCATTAATTAGAATTGGAAAATATGAGTTTTTCTCCAAATTATTAACTAAATTATAAAATGACTTAAAAAGTGGAAAAAAAATCTCAAATTCATAATCTACATGTCAAAATGAGTCTATGTGTGAATTTTTATCTAATTTGGACAATCTTAAATATTTTATTTTATCCAGGAGAGAGAAAATAGTTGAAAGACAAAAATTATTAAATAATATATTAAAATTTAATTAGGGTAAAAATCATGTTCCTCACATTTAATGTTTGCTTATAGGCCAAGTTTCATATTTTTAGAAAGTTTCTAGATGTCTTTAATTAATTAAAAGGACAAAATAAGTGATAAGATTTAAATATATTAAATAAAATAATATAAGTCTTCAAAAAATGAAATAACACCAAATTCGTGTTCTACATGTTAAAATATAACTTTTAGTGAATTTTTCACTCACTTTGGAAAATATTTGATGAGAAGGTGAATTTAGGAGAGAGAAAGTGTGTAGAACCTTCAAATCATTAATTAAAATAACAAACAACTTCAACAAATGGAAATAATAGCAAATTCGTATTTAACACACTTAATATGACTTATGGATGAAGTTCCATAAATTTTGGAAAATCTTATAACCATTAATGATGGAGGAAAGAGAAAATAGGTTTTGATTTATTTAACACATTAAATGTTCTCAAAAGGAAAATCTACTTACATATTCCTCATATAAAAAAATAGGTTGGATGTCAATTTTCATTTAATTTGGGGATCGTTTGCACTCTCAATCGAAAAGAGAGAAATCCATTAAATAATGCAATTTTCACTTTAGTCAAATATTACTCAAGAATTGAAATAAATGTCACGTGCCTCTTCTTTCTCTTCCACACGATCGGACGGTCATGAGTGATTAGTGGAACCGCAACTACGGATTGGACGACCGAGCATCATCTCCTAGCTCGAGCCCAATTGGGAAACAGACCCCTTTGTTGTGTGAGATTTCAAAGTCGGTTTTCTCTTTCTCTACTCCATCTTTTCTCGAGATTTTTGCTCCTATGCTTTCCTTGTTCGATTCTACACAGGCCTATCCTAAAGTTTTATTGTTTAGATGAAGAATCGAGAAAGCCCCAATCTCACCACGGCACCCTCTCTCACTCCATCTTTGACAACCCTAAGAACCCTATCCTCATATATAAAAACCCAAACTCCAAGCTTCCCTAGACCCTTTACGACTCCCCTCTTCACCCAATTGCATCTCTTCTTGTTCATGAATCACCGGAGATCAAGTTTTGCTCCAGGACTTGTGGCCTCACCCCTCTCTCTACACACCACCTCCGTACAAATCGAAGGTATGTGTGAGTTTTTCTCCTTAATTTGGTCAAGAAACTCGAAAACACCCAAAATCCAAGCTTGCTCTTTGTCGGACATGGCGAGAGAAGCTGGGGAAGAATCCCCATGGTGATTTTATGACTATACCCCCTGTCTTCACCTTCTTCCTTCTCTTTCCACGTATAGGGGTAATTTGGTCATTTGGTTTTGTTTTACCATGGCTTTGACCGCGCCACCCAGACGCTGAGTATGTGTGGACCAGGGACTTGGCCGCCTCTCATTGGGCCAAGTCACAGGTCGAGCTACTCTCTCGCTCTCTCTCTCTCTTTATTTTTTGAATCTATTTGCTTACGTGGCAATTCCCTATTGGTTGATTTTAAATAAATCATATCTTCTAATTCCTACGTCCAAAATTAAAAATAAAATATGTTCTGAACTCAAAAAATCTCATCTTTCTAATAAAAAAAATTTCAAAGACTGATTTTGAGTTTTGTTGAAAAGGATTTTTTTGAAATGAATTCATCAATTAAAAATCATCAAAAATACACCTAAATATTCATAAATCCAAAATATACAATATTATATGTTTTCTTAATCAGGAGAATCTAACTAATTGATTGGTGAAGTTTTCAGAGTCTAATTCCAATTTAATAAAAAGGTGATATTTTTAGGGCTTTAATATACTCATTAATTAATGGTTTACTTCTAACATGATATTAGGTGAAGATAAACTCTGATTGGATCTAGGGTGCGGATCCTAACTTGATATACAACTAGTGAGGTATGTGGCATCCTCTTATGAGTCATATTGGACAATTAGTTATTTCTCTCTCTTGGACTTGATGGTGACATAGTATTTAGATGTCACCTATTTGCTTGTAGGTGTACCAATAGTTTCCTAATCTTGAAATTGGGCTTGTGCACTATGATAATTGTTACTTGGATCCTATTTGTGTATCTTGTGTCTACGTCATATTGTTCGTATCTTGTTGGTGTTGATAATCTATAATGAACGGAAACCCTAATTTGGCTATGCCTATACTTCTCTTTGATGACTTTGGAATTTGGACACCTTTATGGTGATATGACAATATCTCTGTTTGCCTCTCTATTTATAATGCCTGTTTGGTTTGGGTAATTTGTTTATTTGCACATTGGGTGATGTATCCCGATTGTGTGTAATACCAACAGAGGGTGCAGATGGTGAATCCTATCCCTGGGTAATTGTGTTGTGATGCCATTACTCCCCCAAAGATTATGGTGGTGATGCCATAATATATGATTATGGTGGTGATACCATATTGTTAAGATATCCCTGTTGGTGTGGCCCAAAATAATAGTTATTTATTTATTAAGTATTTCCTGAAGGGATGCATCTGTCGGGTTGGGCAGTTTCCCATAACTGTCGCGTCTCTTCATGATGGAAAGAGAGACAACGGATATAAATATATGGGGTATTTGTGGTACTCTCTCTAGGGAATCTATCTGTAACTGAATTCCATCATTGGAGAGTCCACAGGAGGGAGAAACTAAACACTCATTCTCTCGCTTCCACTCGTTCTCTCATTTTCGTTGTCTGACGTTGCATTGTGCAACACTGTTGTAAAAGACTGTCATGGAACGCTGTTCTAATGTTGTCGGAGTCGCTTGTGCAGTGTCATATTCATTGGGATACACCATGGAGACTCTGCAGTCTTCAGGTATGAGTTAATATCTCTAACAATGGTATCAGAGCGATGTTCGATCGCTTGTTATATTACTCATGAACACACATCTACCTTCTTGTGGTTTGCATTATGTCTGGTGGAGGGGTTGTATTTAACGTCGATTCCCTTGTCCCTGGTATACTTTGTCACCCAAGTCTTGTCCACCCTTTGCGTGCTTTCATAGTCAAAGTCTTTTTGGCTCAGGTGGGATCACTGTACCCTCCGTCAGGATAATGCATGTCTTTGGGATGGAGTTCGTGAGGACTTTCGTAATCACGCCATCTCTCCCACCTACTCCGGAGTCCGTTGCCACAGTCGTAATCACACGACGTGTTAATCTTGAATTTTCTTGAACGACAAGATTTTATATGGATAAAATATAGTGGCAAGATCAATAAGATTTGTAAATTCATGTATTCTTTAATCAGCATATTTTGGGGGAGATCTATCGTGTATGGACAGGACATGACACAGGCCTTCTTCTCTTGTTTCGTTTGATCATCTTCTAGTGCTACATCTATGATCATGTTTTGGACGGCAAGAACACAAGTAGATATAATTCTTCATGGAAGATTTTGTTATTTCATCTACTAGAATAATAAATAAGTGTGTGGTTCTTCATGTTAACACATGCTTCAAAGAATCGTGTGTATAAACAAGTAATTGATACAGTGTTAACATATATGCATTGATAGAAGTATGTGTAAACATGCAAATAGTAATGCTAAGTCATGTATTAAATGAAATACAACCAGTGAATGACACCGTTTTGTTTTATTAGATGAATTTTAATGTTACCAATTGTGAAAATATCTTTTACATTCAAGATCATGAATAGTCTTACCAAAGTAAGTCTATTTATACAGTGATGAAAAATATTCACATGAAGGTTAAGTAACATTACATTCAACTTAACTTGATAACAATGATTTCGGCTAAAATTTATCATTGTTATTGGTATTATACAAGTTAAGAAAATTAGCATATGTATGTCATTGATATAATGTTTAGCCCAAAGAAAAAAATATTTTGTCACTCACAACAGTATGCTAAGTTATTTTGTTAAGTGAGACTAACTCACATAAAGAAACTAATCCTACTTAGTGTTTCAAATTTGTCCAAAGATAATTTGCAATGATTGATTCTGATTATGTTATGAAAGTAAAATAAAGTAGAACTCATAAATTACTTTATATTTTAATGGTGGTTTTAATATGTAAATTTTATTATTGCAATTTTTTCCTCATCCTTGTATGGTAAAAATAACAATATTCCTACTCTCAACGGTTCAAATTTCAATGAATGGAAATAAAAAGTCATGTTTACATTAGGATGTATGGACTTAGACTTGGCTTTCCGAGTGGAAAAACCACAACCACCTACGGAGGAAAGTACTACTGCTGAAAAGGTCAATTATGATAAGTGGGAACGTTCTAATAGGCTTAGTTTGTTGTCTATGCAAGAACATGTAGGAAAGCATATTAGAAGATCAATTCCCACTTCTGAATTGGCAAAAGACTTTTTAAAGGCAGTAGAGGAACAATATGTTTCTTCTAGTAAGTCTAAGACCAGCACCTTAATGGCCAAGATGTGCTCTATGAAGTACAATGGTTCTTGTGGGATCCGTGAACACATCATGGAGATGAGAGACATTGCTGCCCAACTTAATGAGATGGAGTTATCCATCTCTGATGCATTTGTAGTTCACTTCATTTTGACTTCCTTGCCTAGTCAGTATGGATCATTCAAGGTCACTTACAACACACAAAAGGAAAAATGGTCAATAAATGATTTATTAGCCATGTGTGTTCAAGAAGAAGAGAGACTTAAGAACAAAGGATTTTCTACTGCACATTTAAGTACCCATGACAAGCATAGCTGCAAGGGTAAGGGAAAAATGAAGGGAACTTCTCCTACCTCAGGTGGAGTATCCAAGCCAGGTGATGGCAAGGCTGGGGGAAGCAAGGCTAATATGAAATGCTTCTTCTGCCATAAGAAAGGACACGCCAAAAAGAAGTGCTTGAAGTGCAAGAAATGGTTGGAAAAGAAAGGTATAATGTCTCTTGTTTCATATGAATGTCATATTTCAAATGTTCCTTTATATAGTTGGTGGCTTGACTCTGGTGCAACTGTGCATATTTCCAATACATTGCAAGGATTTCTGAATCCAAGGAAACTAACTGAGTGTGAAAAAGTCCTTTATTCTGGAAATAAATTGGGATCGCGCGTAAAGATTATTGGCACATACAGATTAATCCTTAACAATGGAAGCTTACTGGATTTAGAAAATACTTTTTATGTACCAAACTATAGTAGAAATTTAATCTCTATTTCTAAATTAGAAAAATTGAACTATGCTTTCATTCTTCAAAGTGGACGACTCTCCTTATATAAAAACTCTAGCATTATTGGTACTTGTCTTTTAATAAATGGTCTCTATCAAGTTCAATTAAGCCCTCATTTTGAGCAATCATTTATAGTCCAACATAATATTATTGGAAATAAGTGCACATTACTAGATGAAAAGTCATCATTACTTTGGCACCGAAGGTTGGGTCATATTTCCAAAGAAATAATTCAAAGATTAGTAAAGGAGGGAATTTTAGGACCCTTGGACTCTACTGATTTTGGAACATGTGTTGAATGCATAAAGGCTAAGCAAACCAACACTTCTAAAAAGGGTGCAAAGAGAAGTAATGGAACATTAGAAATATTTCACATGGATATTAGTGGACCATTCCCACTTTGTTTTATAGGGGAAAAATATTTTGCAACCTTTATTGATGACTATTCAAGATATATGTTTCTCTATCTATTAAATGACAAAAGTGAGATTTTTCAAGCCTTTAAGAACTTTAAAGTTGAAGTGGAGAAACAATTAGGTAAGGTGATTAAGATAGTCATATCAGATAAAGGAGGTGAATATAATGGAAGGTTCACTGAGATGGGACAAAGAAAGTGACCATTTACACATTTTCTTCAAGAAGAGGGTATTGTACCTCAATATACAATGCCAGGCACGCCAAGTCAAAATGGTGTATTTGAAAAAAGGAATCAAACATAAAAGGAAATGGTTTGTTCAATGCTTTGTAATTCATCCCTTCCTTCTTCAATGTGGAGTGAGGCTTTAAAAATGACAGTGCATGTATTAAAAAAGGTTCCTAGTAAGTCTGTCTAGAAAACCCCATACGAATTATGGACAGGAAGGAAACCATCCTTGAACTATATGCACATATGGGGATGTCGTGCAGAAGTTAGAATTTACAATCCACATGAGAAGGCCTTTGACCCAAGAACTACTAGTGGTTTTTTATTGGTTATCCAGAAAGGTCAAAGGGATATAGATTTTATTGTCCATCTCACCCATGAAAGATAGTCGAGAGTGGTAAGGCTAGATTCTTGGAGGATCATCAAATCAGTGGGAATGATCTACTTCAAAATATATCTTTTGATGAAGTGTGGGATAATTCAGTCGCACCTGCACCTGCACCTAGTCAAACTTGTATAAGCTATCCAATAATTATTCCTATGAACAATTGTCAAGTGGACGAGCCAATAGAAGTAGATCATGCTCCTAGTCATGTTGTAAATGAACAAGTTGATAATGTTCATGATGAAGGACAACCCAAAGAGCCTACAGAAAATGTAGAACCCAATGCTGAGTTAAGAAGATCCACAAGATCAAGGAGGTTTGCCATTCCATCTAATTATGTTGTATACCTTCATGAGACAAACATGGACTTTGAAGATATTGATCCCTTATCTTTTTCACAAGCAATGGATTGTGAAAATTCCTCTAAGTGGCTTGATGCCATAAAGGAGAAACTAGAATCCATGGATAAAAATCAAGTATGGGACCTTGTACCTTTGCTAGAGAATATTAAACCTATTGGTTGTAAATGGGTCTTTAAGACCAAAAGGAACTCAAATGGTGAAATTGAGAAGTATAAGTCTAGATTAGTTGTGAAGGGTTTCACACAAAAGGAAGGCATTGATTATAAAGAGACCTTTGTTCCAGTCTCATCAAAGGACTCCTTTAGGATAATCATGGCCTTAGTGGCTCATTTTGATCTTGAGCTACATCAAATGGATGTGAAAATGGAATTTTTGAATGGGGATTTATCTGAAGAAGTCTATATGGACCAACCAGAAGGTTTCATTGATAATAGTAGAAGTCAAATGGTTTGCAAATTAAAGAAATCAATTTATGGACTTAAACAAGCATCTCAACAATGGTATATAAAGTTTAACACTATTATATCAACTTTTGGGTTTAAACCAAATGTTGTTGATCGGTGTACATACCTCAAGGTCAGTGGGAATGAGTTCATAATATTGATTCTGTATGTGGATGGCATTCTACTAGCAAGTAATAACCTTGCTATATTAAATGAAACTAAAGAATTTCTTTCCTCTAACTTTGAGATGAAAGATATGGGAGAAGTTTCATATGTACTCGACATGGAGATACATCAAGACCGAGCTAAGGGCATACTCGATATATCCCAGAAAGCTTACATATCTCAAGTTTTAAGAGAAGTATGGAATGAAAAATTGTTCACCTAAACCTGCACCTATAGTTAAAGGAGATAAGTTTAACTCCAAGCAGTATCCTAGTAGTGATATAGAAAGGAATGAAATGAGAAAAATACCATACGCATCTGTAGTTGGGAGCCTACAATATCTCTAGATATGCACCAGACCGAACATTGCTTTTTCTACTGGAATGCTTGGTTCTTACCAAAGTAACCTTGACATGAACCATTGGAGAGTTGTGAAGAAGGCGATGCGCTATCTGCAAGGAACAAAGGATTACATAATTACATATAGAAGGGCAAACCACCTTGAGGTTACGGGATATTCAGATGTAGATTTTGTAGGATGTCTAAATAGTAGGAAGTCTACAACAGGCTATGTTTTCCTACTAGTCGGTGGTGCAGTATCATGGAGAAGTATTAAGAAAAGGACTACATCTTCATCTACCATGGAAGTTGAACTTATAGCTTGCCATGAAACATCATCACATGCAATATGGATTAAGAATATGATACAAGATCTTATAGTTGTTGACTCAATTCATAATCTAATACATATATATTGTGATAATGAAGCCGCAATCACTTTTACTAATAATGATAAAAGCACAACAACATGCAGACATCTAGACATAAAACTCTATGTTGTCAATGAGTGAGTTGACAACAAGATGATACAGATTGATCACATTGGTACACAATACATGATATCAGATCCTCTTACTAAAGGGCTAGCTCGAGGATTGTATACATATCATGTAAAGAATATGGGTCTGAGAAAGTTATTTGATGTGTAATGAATAATGTGATTTAGAAATGTAATATTTATTGTGTGATCACAAATTTGACTCGCTATTTCTGTTGTAATACTAGTAATAATAGAATGTCAGTTTTGACATCAAGTTGGACCAAGGAAATAGGTTTTGAGGTCAACCTATTTATAAATTTTGTATTACTATACATAAAATGTTTAGATATTGTGGTGCATAGAAGGGATGACTCATTTGATGATTATCAACCACTATGATTCATATCTAACTTTTATGTAGACGTGTTTATATTAATGGATCAATGGAAAATGAATAAATATGATTGCCATGGCATTTTGGGCCAAGTGGGAAAATGTTAATATATCCCCATTGGTGTGGCCCAAAATAATAGTTATTTATTTATTAAGTATATCCTCAAGGGATGCATCCGTTGGGTTGGGCAGTTCCCCATAACTACTGTGTCTTTTCATGATGGAAAGAGAGATAAAGGATATAAATATATGGGGTGTTTTTGGTCCTCTCTCTAGGGAATATATCTATAACCGACTTCCATCGTTGGAGAGTACACAGGAGGGAGAAACCAAATGCTCGTTCTCTCGCTTCCGCTCGTCTCTCTCGTTTCTTTTGTCTAACGCTACGCTGTGCAACGCTACTGCAAAAGACTGTCGTAGAATGCTGTTCTAACGTTGCTGGAGCCGCTTGTGCAGGGTCATCTTCACCAGGATAGACCGTGGAGACTCCGCAATCTTCAGGTACGAGTTAATATCTCTAATACATATATCCCAAAATGTTATTATGTGGATTATTGTTTAGTTTACCCACATGCATAATTCTTATTATTAATTGTTGTTCTCTTCTTGTGATTTTAAAGGAAAGATTTGTTTAATATGAGCTCCATTATTTTTTTCAGATATTCTCTTTTATCTTATTACATGAAGAACTCCTTTTGATATCTAATTGGATGCTTCATCTTTATTCTATGGGAATCCTTGAGATTTGTTGTCCTTATTTCTTTTATATTATCCAATCCCTATTATATGCACATAGCGACTTTGATAACTGACAATTTCTATCTTTTTCTTCTTTTTGGGATATGCTTCCAATCCCTAGGTAGTGAGAAAGGAGAAGCTACCTAAAGTTGGCCAAGGCTATCCAGGAGATTCCTTATCTAGATTTTGGAGGTAGATTGAGATAGTGGGATGACCCTCTGCTTATTATTTCCTTTTGTTTCCTTTTATGTACACCCTGTGTGGTGAAGAAGTTTCATAGAAACTCAATTGTAATAGTTAGATATACATCTCTTCTGCTGCTACATTATTGGTTTTATGATACATACATGTGAATGAATTGGTTATCATCCCTTTTTGTGAAAAATTTATGATTGTTTTGGTTATAAGGGATGTTGCCTTTTTATTTATAGTAGGGAGTGGATCCCTATGGGATCCCACTCCTTACAACATGGTATCAGAGCCAAGGAAGTCGGTTGGTCTAACGATTTCAATTTATCTCCCATAGGTTGTTTGCCTTTTTACATAGGTTGCTTATACCCTACCCTCTGCCTTGTGCAGGCACATGCATATGGCTGGTGAAAAGACATCTGTTGTCAACCTAGAAGGTTTTGTGACACCCCAGATCCCTATGTTTGGTATGCCTAGGATGGATCCTTCTTTCACTCCATCAACATCTGAAAATCTAGTGACATCTGATGGTCAACATGTAGTGAACCGACATATCCCACAATGTGCAAGTTTGGGGATCTCCCTTGAGCATGAGTTGATTCTCCTTTGACAACTACTTTCCTCAACACTAGCAGAAAAGGCTAACCTTGTTCCTACTCTTGAGAAGCCCAATGAGTATAATCTCATAGAATTCCTAAAGATGTGCCCCACATACTTTAATGGCGAGAATGAAGTCAACATGGTGGATAAGGTAGATGATTGGATTCTTTCTTCTGAAAGGACTTTTGATGGCATGGCTTGTCCTGAGCACCAAAAGGTTTGCTTTGCTACTTACATGCTCAACAGGACAACCCGACATTGGTGGAATAGTTTGGCTAAGACTCGTGATGTTGCTTCTATGACTTGGAGTCAATTTCTAGCCTTGTCTAGAGAGAAGTATATATCCAAGAAAGAAGGAGTCTAAGTTCTATAATTTTTGTCAGAATTCCATGACTGTAGTAGAGTACATACATAACTTTATACGTTTTGAGCGTTATGCCATAAGTCTGACTGAGGAGCGACGTGCTAGTCTCTTCATTGACAAGGTATATCTTAGCATTGGACAATGACATATGTTAATTCCTCATCTACCCTTGACCTTTCCCTAGT
Source organism: Alisma plantago-aquatica (assembly GCA_963693085.1). Taxonomy (NCBI): domain Eukaryota; kingdom Viridiplantae; phylum Streptophyta; class Magnoliopsida; order Alismatales; family Alismataceae; genus Alisma; species Alisma plantago-aquatica. Next base: position 379,152,876 of record OY856409.1, on the reverse strand, counting down.
TGGTGTATAAGGCCCTCTGTATAGAAGCTTACCCTAGTTATCAAGCAAAGATAAATCGTAAGATGAAGACACCTAGTGAAGATTCAAAGAGTGATAGATGTTCCAAAATCCATAAGAAGCATTCCCTTGAAAGTTGTCCTCGTAAACCTGAAGATCCTATCATATGTCATCATTGTGGAAAACCTGGTCATGTCAAACCTCATTGCCCTCAACTTCAAGGAGGTTAGGTACCAGTCTGACGTAGGGTTAATGGTAACAATCACAATGGAGACGGATTTAATGATAAAGGTAACCTTTAAGCTTACATTAACCTAATCATGCTTTCCTTTTCCCTGGTTCTTGTTAAAGTGTAAGTGTTGTTAGAGGGTAATGTTTTGCGTGTGCTCTAGGTTTATCTTGGTATCTCTAATTAGTTTGACTTGGTAGGTCGGTGGAGGGATAGGTGTAATGCCTTGATAGATCATGGATGATTAGATTTCGAGGACAAAATCCTCTTTAAGGGGTGAAGTGCAGTAACATACCGAATCTTGGGTAAATTGCTAGCTTAGCCCTTAATATTTATGCTTCATATCCTCTATATCCTTTTTGTGCCTTGATGTTTAATTTGTGTAAATAATAATGGTTTGGATGAAATTTAACACTAATTATAATAATGGTTTGGAATGAAATTTAACACTAATTATGTCAATGTAAGGTCATATGCATAAATATCTTAATGGATATTTTAATGATGGACTAAAATGCAATTTAACCACTTAAGAGGGATAAATGTAAATATTTCATACTAGAACCTTCTAAGGTCTTTTGGAATAAGAAAGAGAAAAAGAAATAAAATGGAAAAGACTAAAGTCAAAAAAATAATGCATTAAATGCTCTAATGTGATAAATAGTGGAAATATGAGTCAATTGCCTACAAATCATAAAAGGGAATCTTAAAAGATAATCCTAAGCCCAAATTCATGTTCTTAGAGTTTAAGTTTACTTAAGTGGCAAGTTTCTCAATTTTGGGAAATTTTTAATTATATTTGCATTAATTGAAATTGGTAAAATATGAGTTTTTCTCCAAATTATTAAATATATTATTAAACAACTTCAAAAGTAGAAACAAACCTCAAATTCGTAATCAACATGTCAAAATGAGTCTATGTATGAATTTTCTTCTAATTTGGACAATCTTAAATATTTTATTTTATCCAGGAGAGAGAAAATAATTTAAAGATTAAAAATATTAAATAATATATTAAAAATAATTAGTGTCAAAATCATGTTCCTCACATTTAATATTGCTTATAGGCCAAGTTTCATATTTTTAGAAAGTTTCTAGATGCCTCGAATTTATTAAAAGGATAAAAAAGTGATAAGATTTAGATGTATTAAATAAATAATAAAAATCTTCAAAAAAAAAAAACAAATTCATACCAAATTCGTGTTATACATGTTAAAATATGCCTTTGGGTGAATTTTCACTCAATTTGGAAAATATTTAATGAGAAGGTGAATTTAGGAGAGAAAAAGTATGTAGAACCTTCAAATCATTAATTAAAATAAAAAACAACTTCAACAGAGGGAAATAATAGCAAATTCGTATTCAAAACACTTAATATGACTTATGGATGAAGTTTCATTAATTTTGGAGAATCTTATAACCATTAATGATGGAGGAAAGATAAAATAGGATTTGATTTATTTAACACATTAAATGTTCTCAAAATGCAAATCTACTTAGTATTCGGATTCCTCATATAAAAAATAGGCTAAGTGTCAATTTTCATTGAATTTTGGGATTGTTTGCACCCTCAATCACAGAGAAAGAAATCCATTAAATAATGCAAATTTCACTTTAATCGAATATTACTCGAAATTGAAAGAAATGTCATGCGTCTCTTCTTTCTCTTTTGCACGATCAGACAGACAGGAGTGATTAGTGGACCCGCATCCATGGATCGGACAGTCGAGCGTCATCTCCTAGCTCGAGCCCGATCGGGAAATAGACCCCTTTGTTGTGTAATATATCAAAGTTGATTTTCTCTTTCTCTACTCCATCTTTTCTCGAGATTTTTGCTCCTATGCATTCCTTGTTCAATTTTGCACATGCCTATCCTAAAGTTTTATTGTAATGGCAAAGAATCGAGAAAGCCCTAATATCACTGTGACGCCCTCTCTCACCTCATCTTCGACAACCCTAAGAACCCTACCCCCATCTATCAAAACCCAAACGCCAAGCTTCCCTAGACCCTTTATGACTCCCCTCTTCACCCAATTAAATCTCTTCTTGTTCATGCATTGTCAAAGATCAAGTTTTTCTCTAGGGCTTGCGGTGTTCACCCCTCTCTCTACACATACAAATCAAAGGTATGTGTGAGTTCTTCTCTTCTCAAGCTTTCTTTCGGTATGCTCTCTTTTGAATTTGGTCAAGAAACGTGAAAACACCCAAAAACCAAGCTTACTCTTCGCCGGCCATGGTGTGAGAAACTGGGGATGAATCCCCATGGTGATTATATGATTATACCCCCCCGCCTTCGCCTTCTTCCATCTTTGTCCGCGTGCAAGGGTAATTTGGTCATTCATTTTTTATTTTCTAGCGACTTTGACCGCGCCACCCGAACACTGACTATGCACGGACCGGTGACTTAGTTGCCTCTCATTGGGCCAAGTCACGGGCCCGACTACTCTCTCGTTCTCTCCCTTTGTTTTTCAAATCTATATGCTTACGTGCCAATTTCCTATTGGTTGATTTTAAATAAATCATATCTTCTAGTTCCTATGTATAAAATTAAAAATAAAATATGTTCTGAACTCAAAAAAATCTCATCTTTCTAATAAAAATAATTTCAAATTTTGATTTTGAGTTTTGTCGAAAAGGGTTTTTAGGAAATGAATTCATTAGTTAAAAATCATCAAAAATATACCTACATATTCATAACTCCAAAATATACAATATTATATGTTTTCTTAATCAGGAGAATCTAATTAATCGATTGGTGAAGTTTTTAGAGTCTAATTCCAATTTAATAAAAAGGTGATATTTTTAGGGTTTTAATATACTCATTAATTAATGGTTTACATCTAATATTATATTAGGTGAAGATAAACTTTGATTGAATCTATGGTGTGGATCCTAACTTGATATACAACTCAATGAGGTATGTGACATCCTCTTATGAGTCATATTGGACAGTTAGTTATCTCTCTCTCTCTCTTGGACTTGATGGTGACATAGTATTTAGATGTCATCTATTTGCTTGTAGATGTACCAATAGTTTCCTAATCTTGAAATTGGACTTGTGCACTATGATAATTGCTACTTGGATCATGTCCTTGTTGTATCTTGTGGCTATGTTATATAGTTTGTATCTTATTGGTGTTGATAATCTATAATTAATGGAAACCCTAATTTGGCTATGCCTATACTTCTCTTTGATGACTTTGGAATTTGGACACCTTTATGGTGATATGAAAATATCTCTGCTTACCTCTCTATTTATAATGCATGTTTGGTTTGGGTAATTTGTTTATTTGCACATTGGGTGATGTATCATGATTGTGTATAATACCAACAGAGGGTGCAGATGGTGATTCATGTCCCTAGGTAATTGTGTTGTGATGCCATTACTCCCCGAAGATTATAGTGGTGATGCCATAATATATGGTTATGGTGGTGATGCGATATACCCCAAAATGTTATTATGTGGATTATTGTTTAGTTTACCCACATGCATAATTCTTATTATTAATTGTTGTTCTCTTATTGTGTTTTTAAAGGCAAGATTTGTTTAATATGAACTTTATTGTTTTCTTCATATATTCTCTTTTATCTTATTATATGAAGAATTTCTTTTGATATCCAATTGGATGCTTCATATTTATTCTATGGGAAGCCTTGGGATTTGTTTTTTTTTTGTGAACCTTGGGATTTGTTGTCCTTATTTCCTTTATATTGTCCAATCCCTATTATATGCACATACTGTCTTTGATAGCTAACAATTTCCATCTTTTTCTTCTTTTCAGGGTATTCTTCCAACCCCTAGGTAGTGAGAAAGGAGAAGCTACCTAAAGTTGACTAAGGCTATCTAGGAGATTCCTTATCTATCTTTTGGAGGTATATTGAGATAGTGATATGATCCTATGCTTATTATTTCCTTTTGTTTCCTTCTATGTACACCCTATGTGGTGAAGACGTTTCATAGACACTCAATTATAATAGTTAGATATATTTCTCTTTTGCTACTACATTATTGGTTTTATGATACATACATGTGAATGAATTGGTTATCATCCCTTTTTGTGAAAAATTTATGATGGTTTTGTTTATAAGGGATGTTGCCTTTTTATTTATAGTAGGGAGTGGATCCCTATGGGATCTCACTCCTTACAACATGGTATCAGAGCCAAGGCAGTCAGTTGGTCTAACTATTTCAATTCATCCCCCATAGGTTGTTTGCCTTTTTACCTAGGTTGCTTATACCCTACCCCTTGCCTTGTGCAGGTACATACATATGGCTGGTGAAAAGGCATCTGTTGACAACCTAGAAGGTTTTGTGACACCCCAAAACCCTATGTTTGGGATGCCTAAGATGGATCCTCCTTTCACTCCATCAACATCTAAAAATCTAGTGACATCTGATGGTCAACCTGTAGTGAACCATCATATCCCACAATCTACAAGTTCAAAGCTCTCCATTGAGTAAGAGTTGATTCTCCTTCAACAACTACTTTCCTCAACCCTAGCAGAAAAGGCTAACCTTGTTCCTACTTTTGAGAGGCCCAAGGTGTATAATCTCACATAATTCCTGAAGGCATGCCCCACATACTTTGATGGCAAGAGTGAAGTCAACATGTTGGATAAGGCATATGATTGGATTCTTACTTCTGAAAGGACTTTTGATGGTATGGCTTGTCCTGAGCACCAAAAGGTTTGCTTTGCTACTTACATGCTCAACGGGCCAGCCCGACATTGTTGGATTAGTTTGTCTAAGACTTGTGATGTTGCTTCTATGACTTGGAATCCGTTTCTAGCCTTGTTTAGAGAGAAGTATATATCCTCTACAGCCATAAGAAAGAAGGAATTTGAGTTCTATAGTTTACGTCAGAATTCCATGACAGTAGTAGAGTACGCACATAAGTTTATACATTTGGAGCATTATGCCATAGGTCTGACTGACGAGCGATGTGTTTGTCTCTTCATGGACAGTCTATGTTTTAGCATTGGACGTATGTTGATTCCTCATCTACCCTTGACCTTTCCCTAGTTGGTGGAAAGGGCCTTCTCTATAGAAGCTTACCCTGGTTATCAAGCAAAGATAAATCGTAAGATGAAGATGCCTAATGAAGATTCAAAGAGTGATAGATGTTCCAAGTGCCATAAGAAGCATTCCCCTGGAAGATGTCCTCCTAAACATTCAGGTCCTATCATATGTCATCATTGTGGAGAACATGGTCATATCAAACCTCGTTACCCTCAACATCATGGAGGCCAGGTACTATTCTGACATAGGGGTAATGGTAGCAAGCACAATGGAGAAGGATCTATTGATAAAGGTAACCTTTAAGCTTACATTAACCTAATCATGCTTTCCTTTTCCCTTGATTCTTGGTAAAGTGTAAGTGTTGTTAGAGGGTAATGTTTTTGTGTGCTCTAGGTTTATCTTGGTATCTCTAATTAGTTTAACTTGGTAGGTCAAACCCTTTAAGGGGTGAAGGGATAGTAGTAATGCCTTGATAGATCATGGATGATTAGATTTTGAGGATGAAATCCTCTTTTAAGGGGTGGGGTGCTGTAACATACTGAATCTTGGGTAAATTGCTAGTTTAAACCTTAATCTAAGTTCTTCATATTATCTATATCCTTTCTGTAACTTGATGTTTTTTGTGTAAATAATAATAGGTTGGAATGAAATTTAACACGAATTATGTCAATGTAAGGTCATATGCATAAATATCTTAATGGATGTTTCAATGATGGATTAAAATGAAATTTAACCACTTAAGAGGGATAATAGTAAATATTTCATACTAGAACCTTCTAAGGCCTTTTGGAATAAGAAAGAGAAAAAGAAACAAAATGGAAAAGGCTAAAGTCAAGAAAATAATGCATTAAATGCTCTAATGTGATAAATAGTGGAAATATGAGTAAATTGTCTACAAATCAGAAAAGGGAATCTTAAAATATAATCCTAAGCCCACATTTGTTTTCTTGGAGTTAAAGTTTACTTAAGTGACAAGTTTCACAATTTTGGGAAATTTGTTGTTATATTTGCATTAATTGAAATAGGAAAATATGAGTTTTTCTCCAAATTATTAAACAACTTCAAAAGTGGAAACAAACCTAAAATTTGTAATATACATGTCAAATCATATGGAATGTCCAAATGATCTATAGTGTAATATTTGAATTTTATCTTTTTATTGGCATATCCAAATGATCTGGAATTTTAACTGTAGATTGATAGGTCCATTTTAAACATCTTCTTATTAGTAACTCTGATTGATCTAAAATTTTGAATGAAACTTTGTAATGCTCTCTCCCACAACATGATAAATTTTCGTAATTGTTGGAGGAGGTTTGACCTATTAAGTAAATGATATTCAGTAACATATTTAATGATAGAAAAATATATTGATTAAAAGAAAGTGTAAGTTCAGTTAGTTTGCAATTGAGTAAGTTGGGTCAGTTTGCAATTGACCCAAGTATCTTAATTGATCTATATGAGCAACCTAGCACCCAAGGAGATCTAATATTTCTTGATCCATTCCAGAGAAATGAAATCCTATAGGGAGAGAGAGGAGATTTGTGGTTTTGAGAAGAGAAAGTGGTGGAGATGTTGAGCTATGGTTTCACTATCTGAGATATGATGAAATCAAGTAAGTTTAGCTCTTTGCATAGTCCTTCATGGTGAATATTCTCTCACATGCTAAGATTCCATTCCTCCTCTGGTTTGATTCAAAGTGATATCAAATCTTCCCTTTTTCTCACTCTTTCTCTCCTAATCTCCATTTCTAGGGTTTCTAAGTTGAGAGGAGGAAGAAATGGATTCTGTTGCTATAGTTTGATTGGATTTCTAGAATTTTAGAGTTTGACCGATGTTTTTGAGGTGCTTGTCACCATTGGTGAGTGATTTTCTCCATCTTAAGCTCTTTATTCATGTTGAAAGCCTAATTCTATCTAGATAAAATAATGAGAAACCTTGCTTGTATTTATATGTGATTGGGTATTGATTTGGAAAGGTACCAGGGAATCAAATTCTATTGAGTTCGGTTATTTCTCATTGTATTGAACTTGCGTAGTTCCTTATATATTGATTGACATTACGTGGAAAATTCTATGGATAGAGGATTATGTTGTTTCATGTGAATATTGCCTAAAAATAAGCCCAATGGTCGATATGCTTGGGAATTGAATTGACATGTATAGAATCATATTTGAATTATATTAGAATAAATTATAAAAGTGTATTGTTGAATCTTATATATACACAAGAATCAAAATGAGGTGGCAATATTCCCTGTTTAGGGTTTGTGTTGAAGGATTGAATCAAATGTGTAAATTAAATAATGCGTACTTATGATTGATGAATGAAATATGTGAAAATGGAAACTAGTGTTTCCATGTGTGTGAATAGCCCTAATGAACACCCATGTACGCCATTATGGGATTACTAAATGATATGATTCTTATGATATGTTGAACTAAGAATGAATTTTTGAAAGCCCTAGAATTTTAGTATTAAGACGAGTATGAGTGATAAAGCTAGAACTTGTATATAACATTATAAATGTGATGAAATGTTGAATTGTAAGTATTAATACTTCAATTGAAGATAATGAGTCTTATTAATATGATCTAGACCTAATGCATCTATTTTAGTATTATTTATGAATTGATGAGCAAACCCTCACGTGAAAGTGGGTCCTTCTATACAAGCTACGTAATAATGGATTGGGAAGGATGATTAGAGATTATGATGTAAGAAAATGTAACCTAATCCATTCTTTTATGTTAAAGTGAATAGTAATATAAGAGACATAATGATCTTTTTTTAAATTACAACAATGCTATTAAAAGTCAATGACATGGTAAAATTGTCTATTTACATGAAAGGAGATGGACAAGAATGACCAAATGGCAATGATAAGTTAAAAATGAAATTAATGAAATGTGGATGGTGAATAAATTAATCTATGCATTTTGATGACATGTGTGTTGAAATAAATTGAATAGAATATACTAAAATCATATTATGAAGGATTCCAATGAGAGAAACTTTATATATTAAGTAAATTTAGAATAATTGATTTTAAGAATAGTGGTTGGCATTATATGAAAGAAGTTAAAAACTATTTAATATGAAATGAAAGGACAATGATGAAGATTAGTGGATGGATATAAGAACCTAACCATGAACCTAAAATGATGAGATATGTGATATTGATGAATAATTATCTCAAATGAATGATTAAGGAATGCATGTGAGTATGGTTTAATTAAATTACAACATGGGATTCAAGGATATGAATTGATTTATTGAAATGTGCTCTTGGATTGTAATTGTATGTTAGGATACTCGTATTCTGAGAATAGCCTTCTCTAATTAATTTATAATGAGATCACTTATGCATTGAATATAGCCTTTACTGAAGAGTGGTATATAGTAAGTGAAGATTATCAAGTGTGTTATGCACATTCAAGCTTTGAGATTTATTTATTACATATGAATCAAATGGAATATGTATATGTTGCTTGATGAACCTGTTCTAAGTATGATAAATGAAAAAAAAACTATTTATATGCCTATAGTATTGTTGGTTTTAACGTCTCTGTGAATATTTGTTGAGAATTGCCATATGGAATGAAGTGATAAGAAATATGTTGAGATTGAATTTCACATGCACTAGTTATATTTGAAAACCATGATAAGGCTAAATACTTGCGAGTGAGATTATGTCTCAGGCTGAAAGCCCACTGATGATGATAAAACCCTAATGGGGTAAATGTTAGACAATGAAATTATGTCTCGGGCTAAAATCCCACTGATGATGACTGATATGATATGATGTAGAAAATGGAAAGCATTATATGTGTTGCAAACTATAGATTTGTTATGCTTCTTGCTTTAACCATTGTCTTTTTTATAAGCCTAATCTATTTCATGTTATTCTAGTTATGCGAGAATACACACATATGATACATGATGTTTTGAAATCTTTTAAGATGAGTAAAAGAGATTAATAAGAAGTGAAATGATGACACATCTAGTTAGGTGCCTTGAACACCGTGATTTTCCCTCGAGGTCTACACTGGGTAAACAAATGGATCTCCTAGTAGTAACCAATGAATTATGAGAAGAATTTCTAGAGTGTGGATCGAGACCTTAAAGATTAGACCACCATGATTTAGGAGTAAGTCATATGGAGTGGCTTTGGCCCTAAATCCTTGTTGTGAAAGTCTATGTCTATGAGGAATGACTCTGATGTAATGAAATATGTGAAATATGAAAATATGAGAAAGCATGTGATATTTGATATGTTGTTTTGTTGGTTCCTATCTCATGTACATGAGATGAGCACATGAGCCTCTTTAAGAAACCCTTAGGTGGCTAAGCTCTATTGTTGATATCTTAGGGTGGTCAACTAAACCCTAAGATAACGACAGTGATTCGTTGACATGAGAATCAATTGTGGCGACTTCTACTTGGTGAGGTACGAGCCAAGTAGTTTCAAGGCAAATAAATAAAAAATGGCACGCCATGTAGAATATGATTTGAATGTTTGTTATATTCCTTGTACTTCTAGCTGATAATTTTTCCATTGTTGATCATGTTTCTTGTTGTGGAAAATAATCATTATGTTATAGAGATCAGTTGCTTCATATTCTGACATGTATTTTTGACAAGTAGTGAATGTTGGTATTTATATCCACTCTAAATATGGTTTTGGTTGCTTGTTGATTGATATTATGTGTTTGGTGGACATGTCTTATATGTACTTCAGCTTTAGGACTACAATATGTGTTCATGGTCTAGCTGGTGGGGTGTCACAAATATGATGTTATTTTTATATATTGATTCTGAATGTTTAGATCTTAACTTGTTACTCATAGTAAAGTATTGTCATCCTGAATTAAGTAACATCTACCAATATGATCACAAACATGCTATAAAAGATGTTTTAAAGTTAGATTTGGTCTAAGTGATTACCTTTTCTAATTGATTAGAACATTATCATAAAAATGGATTTGATTATATGCTAGAACTATCTACTAGACTTTTCAATGTATACAAGTTCCTCGTAAGTTCATTATACTTAATCTAATATTGATGCATGTACCTAGATTGAGTGGGAGGTATCCACACTCGGGCTCTGTATGAGTCTCATGAGGTTGTTTGAAATGTTTTAAGGTGTAATGTTATACAACGGAGAGCTCATAATAAAGAAGATATAAATAGAATAATCTAGACAGATTAGATTATCCCTAAACACTCTCTTTCCTGAGAAGGGTAGTATACTGAGTTTGTCCTTTCATGTAAATATATCTAATGTAAACTTAATCGCATATGAGAACAAGATTTGATTCTGGTTTTAATGGAGTTGAATAATACTTGTGATATCTAAATGTGATGTCCTTGGTGTGACATTGGTTTATGAAATTGTGAAGAAAGAAAAATGAGAATTTTACATGTGTTTTTCATATACTGTGTTATTCGTGTTTGCCAATAATGATGTGTTTTGTTGCTTAATCAGGGATTGGATTTAGGGTTTCTCTCTAATCAACAAAGAGGTCCCTACAATTAATATGTTAGGTCTCTATAACATCCCAAGACCTGATCTCGTAACCCTAGAAACCCTAATTCTATGTTTTGTATGCCTTCGGGTTAGTGTAGGGGAAAAACCCAAATGTGGTGTAAGTTATCCATAATGGTCCTTAATATGATGATGATGATAGTATGCTTAGATGAGTAATATTAACATATAAATGATAATTGGACATTTTGCATAGTAAATGCTAACTCACTTGATGTAAACATTTGATACACAAATGAACTAATAAAGTGTAATCTATAAATTGGTATACATGAATTAATAGAACAATGTATCATAAACCCACCAATTTCATATAACATAAATCAAATGTAAATAAATACAATAATATTCCATTGCCCCAATAATATATCCTATTCAAATAATGATTTTAACAATAAGATGGAACTCTCCATGTCAACAGTAATGACGGGAAACACTCTAATAGGCATAAAGATGACATATAGCTTAGTGGATAATAGATTAATTTCTAAAATTGAGGGATAATATCATTAAGTGTCTTTGATAGAACATTGACTGTAATTTTAGATATGGCTTCATATACGAGTTAGAGAAATAACTATTGAAGCAAAAATCCCATGACTGATTCTAACTAATGCTTGGGAGATGTGTCCATTATGATGATACTTGTGGTAAAATTGTCAATATAATCTAACATATTAAATGTAAATCAACTTAGAATCTTACCCTATTCCATGATTAGAAATCTAGTAAGATTGGTTTCTTATATTTGACCAAATAAGGGTAGAAATTAAAAAATATTTACATAATGATTTAAGCATGTGCCAATGTGTAAATAAATTCATAAAATATGTTACATAAATTTTCTTACTAACATAATGGCTAAATAAAAATGAATAACATGCTTTGGAGTAACAATTGGTATATCCATGTCCATAAATATTAATAATGTTCTATTATTTAAATAATTATGAAATTAATGGATTAAATATCTTAAATGTGTAAAATGTGTGCTTTTAGCTCCTATTGATGTAATGGGGTACTTAGTGCCCAAAGTTTTTGGTTTTAATAGTAACACACCTTTTGACCAACCAAAAAAATGTGTAAAATGTGGAATTTCCTACGTAATAATAATATATAACTCTTTTGGCAACAATGTGAACATGATAACATTAATTCAATGAATGTTAACAATAAAGATATAATATTTTAATAAATATAATGGTAATGAGACAAATATCCAAATGGTGCCATAACTCAGAAAAAAAAATCCCAAAAGTAAAATGTAATGGAAAATGTGTGTTCTTTGGGCCATAGTTAGCTTGATTTTCAAGTTTTACATTATTTGAACAATTCTACATGCCTTAATTTTAGTAAGGAAGGAAAGTGTAAGTTGAACCCCAACGTATTAACTGACACAATAAAAAACTTCAAAGTAGAATCTAGTGAGGAAAGTAATTTTCTCCTTTTTATTGGCCATAAAAGTTGATTTCTTATTAAAGAGAAAATTAGCTTATGCTGGGAAACTTAAGTCGTTATTTCTTAAAAGAATTATAATAGAAGTTCAGGTAGATGTTTGAATGAAAAGCAATATAAAAATTGTTGTAGTTTGGAGTAACATGTGACAAAATATGTAAACTTAGTTTCTACTTTATAAAATGTATTTATACAATTATGTCATGATTCAGTGTACAAACCCAATAATACTTACAAGGCATGTTGCAATATATATTGCGATATACATGTATATGAATTAATGTTAAAAACATGTATAAATGTCGAATTAAATATTATCAGGATAATTTGTCTTGTCTTTGACTAACAAATGGCTTTTAAAAAAACTAGTGCATCATTTGTAGTAAATGTGTGAAATTGTTCATCATGAAGAAATTCCAATAAATTTTCATTTATAAATATAGTCATTTTATATGGATCTTGATGACATTGTCAAATTTAATACAATATATGAATTTTATAAAAAAATCTAATATGGCATATATCTCCTATATATAAATGGCATGTAGGTAGAATTATCCTCCCTAGCCTACCATAATGGAAGTTGGCTCCCATTATGAAGTTTATATTCCATTGAGAATACGTTGCAACATAAAACACATCTAATAAATAAATGAATACCAACTGAAAATTTACAACAATATTGTTTGTACACTTTTCTCAAGAACAATTTACCACTTCCCTTCAAAATTCTTTAAAAATGAAAAATCATCAATCTGGTAATCTCATCGTCATTATTTTGATATAAGACAAATTTAACAAAAATTCTATATTATAGATACCATGAATATCTTCACATTTTTTCTTTTAATTTATTGTCATAATCACATTCGTGGCATGCAAGTCTAATAGTGTTGGGAAGATTGGAAATAAAAATTAGAATCTATTTTTACATTAATTACATAGATATTTTTATGAAAGGAAATCATGTTACACATATTTAATGGAAAATTAGCATGACAATAAGTATTTAAAGAAATACAAAAAGGGTATGTTACCCTCATCAATAGATGATTTCTAAAGGATCATATAAACTAAATATAGCAACAAATATACATTCTGATAATATTTATTTACAAAAATACCAAAACATCTTTATACATTAAATATTTCCAATAAACTAGCTAAAAACAAGAACTAATGTTAAATTTGGATTTGTCATATATTAGTTAATTTATTTATGATATTTTACGTCAATTGGATAATTCTAAGTTGCCATAAATAAATTATAAAATCAATTATCATGATAATGCTAAAAGGACACAAATAAATTAAATACCTTATTAAATAGTTTCAAAATAAGACATACACATTAACTTTGTATTATACACATCATAATTATATTACATGTCAAATTTACTTTGTTTAGTTAATGTTTGTTTCCCTAAATAAAATTTAAAATAAAGATAAAAATACTAGCATATAAGGGAATATTGTTGCTTTAGTTGGGTTGGTTTTTCCTAATGATTTTCTATTATGCTAAATTTAATGGATGCAAAAAAGAAACCAGTCAGACAAAAACTGTAACGACCTCGCCTCCCGCTAACCCCCAATCAAGGGAGACCAAAAGGTTAGAGAAGCTATCCCAATAATTCAAGATCCACGGTTCGACATTTAATCAAAAATAATTATCAAATTCTACTAATTCTAAACTAAAAAGATGGAATAAAAAAAATAAATCTTTTGCATACCTTGAAAATTCGGATTTAGACTTATATCTGTTGGCTAAATGGACATCTATAAATCCCTTTGTTTTGATTATGACAAACATTTCATTCTTATTGATCTAACTAGCTACTTGAGTGTGCAGGAACAAGGTGGATGACAAAGTACTAGGGAAATCCATATGCTTACATATTTATATTCATGAAATGTAATCGCTTTGTAAAAACTTGTACAAATATATAATGTACAAGTACTTAGATTTCATGTAAATCAAGCGTTAGATCTTCCCTAGCTAAACACCACATTTAGATAAGTCATCCCCTTCAAATAGGATCACATATGCACACTCATACATATAATTAGTGCCTAAATTGAAACATTGAAACAGGATCAATCTCGGTCGACCAACTCCTCGACCGAGACACTCTCGGTCGAACTCTTGTCGACCGAGAAAGATCCAAAGTAGACGTTAGACACAACTGACAAGGTAGTTGGCAGTTGGAGATAAACGTTGCAAAACACTTGATTCAGAGAGCCTGTCGGTCGAAAAGAGTTCGACCGAGTAGGTGTCTCGGTCGACCATTCCTCGACCGAGATAAACTCTGACAACAACTGCAGAGTAAATTAATTAGCCGTTGCTAAAGCAACAAACTTGTACCTAACGGCTAGTTAAGCACTTAGAAACCCCTAGAAGTTGTCTAGAACGTCCTTAAGCATCCTTAGGCGATTCCTATAAATAGGACAAGCCATAGGACACTCAAACTTACTTGTTACACTTGAGAAATCCTTGAGCATACTTTGAGCAATCTGTTTGTGAGCAAATTGAGCATTGTGACAATTGGCTACTTCCTTCCTTAGCTCATATTTCGTGTCCTATAGGCTAGCATCTCCTATCCACTGCAATTACAATTCCATACACTTTGGTTAGGAGATCTATACGCTTGATCTAGGCAAATCAAGCCTTGTGCTACAAAAGGATAAGTTGTAATTTCCTTTTCCTTTCTTGTTCTCTATTATTGTTTGTACTCTCCTTGCTACTCTTAGGTTGGAGGCTGCGGATTGGAGAGGGTGGAGATCTTCTTGGTGAAGAAGGAGACCTTGAGCTACTTCAAGAAGGTTGGTGTAACGGGAGGTTACTTCTAGAGAGGAAGGCTACTTCAAGGGGGAGCTTGGAGTTACTTCAAGAAGGCTACCTCAAGTTGGTGCATCTACTTCGAGTGAAGGCTGTTCAAGGGGTGTAAAGGAAAGTATTGTATTTTGTATAAATCCTTGTGAAGGTAATAAAATATATACTTTCAAAATCCCGGTTGGGTAAGCAATCGGGTAGTGGACTGACAACTTTAGTATTTGCTAAAGTTGGAACCACTCTAAACACCCGTCTCCTTCTTCCAATTTCAATTGTGGTTGTTTGAGTTCAATAATTGTCAAAATTGTTTTAAAACTCTATTCACCCCCCCTCTAGTGTTTTTCAATTGGTATCAGAGCAGGCTTCAAGGAACCCTAACCAGGTCTTGAAGAATGGAGGGTAACTACAATCGCAACAAAAGGTGCAGCCTGGACAAATCTACAATATGTTGCAATTGGTGCTTAGGAACAAGCCACACAACAACTAGCTGCCCATGGAGATCAAAGAAGGAAGATGAACACAAGGATTGTCTTATTGCTACAACTAGTGAAGAAGAAGAAGAGGTAAGTCTTTTTGATTTATCTAAAGAAGAACTAGTTGGTAGTCTTGAAGAGACACATAATAAATATGTTGAGTGCAAGAAGAAATTAAAGAAATCTAATAAAGCAAATGATGAATTACATGCTAAGCTTATTGCTATTACGTCCGAAAATGAAGATATTAAAAAGATCATTGAAGATCACGATATTGAGATAAAGTCTATATGTTGCCATTATTGCTTACGTCTTGGACACTACTCTTTTTCATGCCCATACAAGAAAAAGGATGTTGAGTTGGTATGGGTTCCAAAACCCCCAAATTGAATTAATTAGACTAAGTTGAGATATGACCAAAGACTTTAAGTTGCATATCTTTATGTCTATCTCAACTTAACATAAAGAGAAAACAAAATAATTCAAGTAACTAAAATTTCCAACTTGAAAACTTAAGGCCCTCAAGACGTAAAAGATTTGAATATGATTAGTTGAGATTTGATCTAAACGTTACTTTGATATTCATATGTTTTATCTCAACTAAAACTGATTTTTTTAAATTGCATAATTGAATCAGATATAGTCTATATTTTACTTGGAATCAATAAATAGTTCTGTAGATAAAACAGAAACCTTATCGGTCGAGAAATCTTCGACCGAGTAGTCAGTCGGTCGAGAAATCGTCGACCAAACTGGTCACTGATTTCAGTCTGCTGTAAAATTGCTGAATTTTTTTTAATTGATCAAATTGCTATCTATTTGTGATTAATGACTGTTGAAAATTTTAGAAATCATCCTTGAAAACTTAAATGAGATTAATTTGGTTTATTCTCTAAATGATTTAAGTTAAAACTGAAAATTATGAATCATGTTGATTTAAGTCAAATTACTGCCTTCATGGTCTATTCTAAGTATTCTTTGATTTATTCACATAGAAACCATATGTTGAATTTCATTTCATCATGGATATGCTTTCAACACTTCATTATTCAACTTTCTATATATAAAGTTGATGCTTGTTGCATGAATAATGATTATTGCATGAATGATCCTTGATGATACATAGGCAAGCAAAATGATTTGTTGGTGATATGTTGTTTAAATGCTTGCAACACATACGATAAAAATTTCTCAATTGGTATCTTTAAAGACTTGAGATATTAATTATTTTTAGAATCTTATGAGGGTACAAGAAGAAATGGAATTTGATATTCATGTACCTACAGCAAAGTTTATATAAATATTCTAGGAAAATCAAGGACAAATGTTTTCATATTGAGTATCATTCAAAATGCTTCAAATTGATATCTAATCAAATTACATATAGATATTATACTTCATATATGAGTGTTCAACTTGGAAATCTGCAAAATTGCCTCTTGGTTGAAATAAAATTTAGCCAAGGGGCGTTAAGGTCGTAGTCAAAGTCGACCTAAAATAAGTTTGACACAATACTTATTTGAATATCATTTTATATATATAAATTGTGATTAAAAAGAATAGTTATTTTATGGTCACAAAATTGTCTCAATATTGTCAATAACAATATTACTCCCTTAGAAAACATATATATGCTCTACAAATTTAGTCTATCATTTGCATTAAAAATCAGCTTTAAAAATTCGTACCCAGTAAGTCTGTCGGTCGACGAATTCTTCGATCGAAAATATCTCGGTCAGTCCACCTCTTTCGACCGACAGAGCCCAGACAGATTTAATATCGGATACACTTCCGGTCGACAATTGTTCGACCGAGACAGTGTCAGTCGACAATTGTTCGACTGAGAATCAACCGCTGGGATATGACCGTTGAAATCCGACCGTTACCGTTGGGCGGCCGACCGTTACAAGTCGACCGTTGGACGGCCGAGTGGCGCGTCTGGAATATGACCGTTGCGGACGCTCGATCGACAAATTGTCGACCGACCCGGTCACTGGATTGCTATAAAAGGGACCAAAAACGGGTTATTTCTTCACACTCTCATATTCTTGCTTCCATAGGTTCTCTCTAGTGCATTCTTGTGCAAACCTTTAGTATCTTCATCCCCAAGACTTCCTTGCTTCTTCTCCACATTCAAGCAATGCAATGGCATCATCCTCTGCTCGTGGAAAGAAGAAGGTCGCTGGTAGGAAAGGAAGGGAGGCTACTCCACCATTGACGATCATCAACGACATTGCCTTCGTCGACGGAGATGCTGGTGATCGCTATCTACGGCTCTCCTCCAAAGCTCCTCTCCCACGAAGATCAGTTGAAGTTCTGGACTTCCTCAACATCGTCGACTTGGAGGATCTTTTTGAGGTACAAAAGTTGAAAGAGTTCATCAACCCTTCCTTCCCTTCCTACTCCACCAAGGTAGTGAATGAATTCTATGCTAACCTCATCTCCCATTCTGAAAATGAAACCATCTTCTTCTATTCTATGGTCAATGGGCATAGCTTTCGATTTACTGAAGAGGATATTCTTGACATGCTAAATATTGACCTAGATGAATATCAAGACACCCTTGACCTTATCAATGGAAACCCACTTAATACTTTTTCCCACGGTGACCATTCCATCAGTCTTGGTGACTTCAAAAGAACCATTTTTCAATCCAATACAACATGTCACGAAGATAGGGGCACATACTATGCTATCAATCTCAAACCTGCAGCTAGGATTGTAAGCCTTATTGTTTCAACAAACATACATCCTAGAGCAAATAAGTCTGAAGTTCCTATTTTTCACATGTGTCTAATCTATGCCATTATCCAACGCATTCCCACAAATTTTATCTGCATCATTCTTAAAAACATGCTTGAGTTTTCTGGCAATCCTCCATATGCTGATCTTGTATGCCAAATTACTCAACATTTTCTTAAGACACAAATTGAGGATATGGGATATACATGGGAGCGTAGACCACAAAAAATAAGTAAGAATACTGTAGAAAAAAATGGGAATTGATTTCGGTCATAAAAGGGCTAGGGTGGAAGGAGAGACATCTAGTCAAGACATACCACCACCACCTCCTCCTACTAACCCATCCTATGATCCCATTCAAAACACCATTACCTACATTGAGGGCTCCCAATATCATCTTAGTAAACAACTAGATTATAACCATCATGCCATGACTTATCTAAACTAAAGAATGCAAACCCTTTCTCCAAACCAACCAGATGAATATCCTTATTCTTTAAATCCTGGCATGCTCAATCCATATAATCCATCTTAAAACTACTATCAACCTCCACCTCCACCATCTACAGATCTCACGCATACTCAGTTTTCATCAATACAACTACAAGATATTGCTGCTCATTTCCGATTTGATCGTGTTCCAACCTTCTTGGAGGTGTATGCCTTAACCAAGACTGGTGCTCTGGAGTGGCAAACTTTGGTCCAGTATTATGGAGCTGAGCCTTTTCTTGGGAAAGACCCTGATGTTGATGTAATTCTTAAGTCTTTCCAGTGAGATTTGGAGTTGTATTAGTTGTAGTGGAATCTTTGCATAATTGTAATAAAAGGGTTATCTCTACATGATTTGGCTATCTTTCCATGTTTGTAATGAAATTGGTTATAATGGATATCTTTTTGGCATCATTTGAATATGGTTTATAAGACTATTGTAGAGCATACAAGATAAGGGGAGTAATAAATAAAAATAAATCAAAAAGGATGTAATCTTTGCAAAATACCTAAAATTTAAAAGTTATGGCTAAATTGACATCTATTGCAAAGAATTTATACCTTGGGATATCTATCTAAGGGGGAGCATAGTATAAAATTAAGGGGGAGAAGTAATATCAACTATTCAACACGGATATCTTTTTGAAATAATAAAGGGGGAGAAAAGAATATAAAAATAAAATAAAGATCAAAACTATAATAACTAAGTTTCATAATGAAAAAGACCAAGAACTCACTTGCAAAACAAGAATGTCTACAAAAGGTAATCTTCAGGTATGAAACTAATTTGTTTTATAGTTCCTTCATTTATATTTTGGAAATATTTGTCATCTTCAAAAAGGGGGAGATTGTTGGCTAAATGGACATCTATAAATCCCTTTGTTTTGATTATGACAAACATTTCATTCTTATTGATCTAACTAGCTACTTGAGTGTGCAGGAACAAGGTGGATGACAAAGTACTAGGGAAATCCATATGCTTACATATTTATATTCATGAAATGTAATCGCTTTGTAAAAACTTGTACAAATATATAATGTACAAGTACTTAGATTTCATTTAAATCAAGCGTTAGATCTTCCCTAGCTAAACACCACATTTAGATAAGTCATCCCCTTCAAATAGGATCACATATGCACACTCATACATATAATTAGTGCCTAAATTGAAACATTGAAACATGATAAATCTCGGTCGACCAACTCCTCGACCAAGACACTCTCGGTCGAACTCTTGTCGACCGAGAAAGATCCAAAGTAGCCGTTAGACACAACTGACAAGGTAGTTGGCAGTTGGAGATAAACGTTGCAAAACACTTGATTCAGAGAGCCTGTCGGTCGACAAGAGTTCGACCGAGTAGGTGTCTCGGTCGACCATTCCTCGACTGAGATAAACTCTGACAGCAACTGCAGAGTAAATTAATTAGTCGTTGCTAAAGCAACAAACTTGTACCTAACGGCTAGTTAAGCACTTAGAAACCCCTAGAAGTTTTCTAGAACGTCCTTAAGCATCCTTAGGAGATTCCTATAAATAGGACAAGCCATAGGACACTCAAACTTACTTGTTACACTTGAGAAATCCTTAAGCATACTTTGAGCAATCTGTTTGTGAGAAAATTGAGAATTGTGACAATTGGCTACTTCCTTCCTTAGCTCATATTTCGTGTCCTATAGGCTGGCATCTCCTATCCACTGCAATTACAATTCCATACACTTTGGTTAGGAGATCTATACGCTTGATCTAGGCAAATCAAGCCTTGTGCTACAAAAGGATAAGTTGTAATTTCCTTTTCCTTTCTTGTTCTCTATTATTGTTTGTACTCTCCTTGCTACTCCTAGGTTGGAGGCTGCGGATTGGAGAGGGTGGAGATCTTCTTGGTGAAGAAGGAGACCTTGAGCTACTTCAAGAAGGCTGGTGCAACGGGAGGTTACTTCTAGAGAGGAAGGCTACTTCAAGGGGGAGCTTGGAGTTACTTCAAGAAGGCTACCTCAAGTTGGTGCATCTACTTCGAGTGAAGGTTGTTCAAGGGGTGTAAAGGAAAGTATTGTATTTTGTATAAATCCTTGTGAAGGTAATAAAATATATACTTTCAAAATCCCGGTTGGGTAAGCAACCGGGTAGTGGACTGACAACTTTAGTATTTGGTTAAGTTGGAACCGCTCTAAACACCTGTCTCCTTCTTCCAATTTCAATTGTGGTTGTTTGAGTTCAATAATTGTCAAAATTGTTTTAAAATTCTATTCACCCCCCTCTAGTGTTTTTCAATTGGTATCAGAGCAGGCTTCAAGGAACCCTAACCAGGTCTTGAAGAATGGAGGGTAACTACAATCGCAACAAAAGGTGCAGCCTGGACAAATCTACAACATGTTGCAATTGGTGCTTAGGAACAAGCCACACAACAAATAGCTGCCCATGGAGATCAAAGAAGGAAGATGAACACAAGGATTGTCTTATTGCTACAACTAGTGAAGAATAAGAAGAGGCAAGTCTTTTTGATTTATCTAAAGAAGAACTAGTTGCTAGTCTTGAAGAGACACATAATAAATATGTTGAGTGCAAGAAGAAATTAAAGAAATCTAATAAAGCAAATGATGAATTACATGCTAAGCTTATTGCTATTACATCCGAAAATGAAGATCTTAAAAAGATCATTGAAGATCACGATATTGAGATAAAGTCTATATGTTGCCATTATTGCTTACGTCTTGGACACTACTCTTTTTCATGCCCATACAAGAAAAAGGATGTTGAGTTGGTATGGGTTCCAAAACCCCCAAATTGAATTAATTAGACTAAGTTGAGATATGACCAAAGACTTTAAGTTGCATATCTTTATGTCTATCTCAACTTAACATAAAGAGAAAACAAAATGATTCAAGTAACTAAAATTTCCAACTTGAAAACTTAAGGCCCTCAAGACGTAAAAGATTTGAATATGATTAGTTGAGATTTGATCTAAACGTTACTTTGATATTCATATGTTTTATCTCAACTAAAAACTGATTTTTTAAATTGCATAATTGAATCAGATATAGTCTATATTTTACTTGGAATCAATAAATAGTTCTGTAGATAAAACAGAAACCTTATCGGTCGAGAAATCTTCGACCGAGCAGTCAGTCAGTCGAGAAATCGTCGACCAAACTGGTCACTGATTTCAGTCTGCTGTAAAATTGCTGATTTTTTTTAATTGATCAAATTGCTATCTATTTGTGATTAATGACTGTTGAAAATTCTGGAAATCATCCTTGAAAACTTAAATGAGATTAATTTGGTTTATTCTCTAAATGATTTAAGTTAAAACTGAAAATTATGAATCATGTTGATTTAAGTCAAATTACTGCCTTCATGGTCTATTCTAAGTATTCTTTGATTTATTCACATAGAAACCATATGTTGAATTTCATTTCATCATGGATATGCTTTCAACACTTCATTATTCAACTTTCTATATATAAAGTTGATGCTTGTTGCATGAATAATGATTATTGCATGAATGATCCTTGATGATACATAGGCAAGCAAAATGATTTGTTGGTGATATGTTGTTTAAATGCTTGCAACACATAAGATAAAAATTTCTTAATTGGTATCTTTAAAGACTTGAGATATTAATTATTTTTAGAATCTTATGAGGGTACAAGAAGAAATGGAATTTGATATTCATGTACCTACAGCAAAGTTTATATAAATATTCTAGGAAAATCAAGGACAAATGTTTTCATATTGAGTATCATTCAAAATGCTTCAAATTGATATCTAATCAAATTACATACATATATTATACTTCATATATGAGTGTTCAACTTGGAAATCTGCAAAATTGCCTCTTGGTTGAAATAAAATTTAGCCAAGGGGCGCTAAGGTCGTAGTCAAAGTCGACCTAAAATAAGTTTGACACAATACTTATTTGAATATCATTTTATATATATAAATTGTGATTAAAAAGAACAGTTATTTTATGGTCACAAAATTGTCTCAATATTGTCAATAACAATATTACTCCCTTAGAAAACATATATATGCTCTACAAATTTAGTCTATCATTTGCATTAAAAATCAGCTTTAAAAATTCGTACCCAGTAAGTCTGTCGGTCGACGAATTCTTCGACCAAAAATATCTCGGTCAGTCCACCTCTTTCGACCGACAGAGCCCAGACAGATTTAATATCGGATACACTTCCGATCGACAATTGTTCGACCGAGACAGTGTCGGTCGACAATTGTTCGACCGAGAATCAACCGCTGGGATATGACCGTTGAAATCCGACCGTTACCGTTGGGCGGCCGACCGTTACAAGTCGACCGTTGGACGGCCGAGTGGCGCGTCTGGAATATGACCGTTGCGGACGCTCGATCGACAAATTGTCGACCGACCCGGTCACTGGATTGCTATAAAAGGGACCAAAAATGGGTTATTTCTTCACACTCTCATATTCTTGCTTCCATAGGTTCTCTCTAGTGCATTCTTGTGCAAACCTTTAGTATCTTCATCCCCAAGACTTCCTTGCTTCTTCTCCACATTCAAGCAACGCAATGGCATCATCCTCTGCTCATGGAAAGAAGAAGGTCACTGGTAGGAAAGGAAGAGAGGCTACTCCACCATTGACGATCATCAACGACATTGCCTTCGTCGACGGAGATGTTGGTGATCGCTATCTATGGCTCTCCTCCAAAGCTCCTCTCCCACGAAGACCAGTTGAAGTTCTGGAATTCCTCAACATCGTCGACTTGGAGGATCTTTTTGAGGTACAAAAGTTGAAAGAGTTCATCAACCCTTCCTTCCCTTCCTACTCCACCAAGGTAGTGAATGAATTCTATGCTAACCTCATCTCCCATTCTGAAAATGAAACCATCTTCTTCTATTCTATGGTCAATGGGCATAGCTTTCGATTTACTGAAGAGGATATTCTTGACATGCTAAATATTGACCTAGATGAATATCAAGACACCCTTGACCTTACCACTGGAAACCCACTTAATACTTTTTCCCATGGTGACCATTCCATCAGTCTTGGTGACATCAAAAGAACCATTTTTCAATCCAATACAACCTGTCACGAAGATAGGGGCACATACTATGCTATCAATCTCAAACCTGCAGCTAGGATTGTAAACCTTATTGTTTCAACAAACATACATCCTAGAGCAAATAAGTCTGAAGTTCCTATTTTTCGCATGTGTCTAATCTATGCCATTATCCAACGTATTCCCACAAATTTTATCCGCATCATTCTTAAAAACATGCTTGAGTTTTCTGGCAATCCTCCATATGCTGATCTTGTATGCCAAATTACTCAACATTTTCTTAAGACACAAATTGAGGATATGGGATATACATGGGAGCGTAGACCACGAAAAATAAGTAAGAATATTGTAGAAAAAATGGGAATTGATTTCGGTCATAAAAGGGCTAGGGTGGAAGGAGAGACATCTAGTCAAGACATACCACCACCTCCTCCTCCTACTAACCCATCCTATGATCCCATCCAAAACACCATTACCTACATTGCGGGCTCCCAATATCATCTTAGTAAATAACTAGATTATAACCATCATTCCATGACTTATCTAAACCAAAGAATGCAAACCCTTTCTCCAAACCAACCAGATGAATATCCTTATTCTTTAAATCATGGCATGCTCAATCCATATAATCCATCTTACAACTACTATCAACCTCCACCTCCACCATCTACAGATCTCACGCATACTCAGTTTTCATCAATACAACTACAAGATATTGCTGCTCATTTCCGATTTGATCGTGTTCCAACCTTCTTGGAGGCGTATGCCTTAACCAAGACTGGTGCTCTGGAGTGGCAAACTTTGGTCCAGTATTATGGAGCTGAGCCTTTTCTTGGGAAAGACCCTGATGTTGATGTAATTCTTAAGTCTTTCCAGTGAGATTTGGAGTTGTATTAGTTGTAGTGGAATCTTTGCATAATTGTAATAAAAGGGTTATCTCTACATGATTTGGCTATCTTTCCATGTTTGTAATGAAATTGGTTATAATGGATATCTTTTTGGCATCATTTGAATATGGTTTATAAGACTATTGTAGAGCATACAAGATAAGGGGAGTAATAAATAAAAATAAATCAAAAAGGATGTAATCTTTGCAAAATACCTAAAATTTAAAAGTTATGGCTAAATTGACATCTATTGCAAAGCATTTATACCTTGGGATATCTATCTAAGGGGGAGCATAGTATAAAATCAAGGGGGAGAAGTAATATCAACTATTCAACACGGATATCTTTTTGAAATAACAAAGGGGGAGAAAAGAATATAAAAATAAAATAAATATCAAAACTATAATAACTAAGTTTCATAATGAAAAAGACCAAGCACTCACTTGCAAAACAAGAATGGCTACAAAAGGTAATCTTCAGGTATGAAACTAATTTGTTTTATAGTTCCTTCATTTATATTTTGGAAATATTTGTCATCTTCAAAAAGGGGGAGATTGTTGGCTAAATGGACATCTATAAATCCCTTTGTTTTGATTATGACAAACATTTCATTCTTATTGATCTAACTAGCTACTTGAGTGTGCAGGAACAAGGTGGATGATAAAGTACTAGGGAAATCCATATGCTTACATATTTATATTCATGAAATGTAATCGCTTTGTAAAAACTTGTACAAATATATAATGTACAAGTACTTAGATTTCATGTAAATCAAGCGTTAGATCTTCCCTAGCTAAACACCACATTTAGATAAGTCATCCCCTTCAAATAGGATCACATATGCACACTCATACATATAATTAGTGCCTAAATTGAAACATTGAAACAGGATCAATCTCGGTCGACCAACTCCTCGACCGAGACACTCTCGGTCGAACTCTTGTCGACCGAGAAAGATCCAAAGTAGCCGTTAGACACAAATGACAAGGTAGTTGGCAGTTGGAGATAAATGTTGCAAAACACTTGATTCAGAGAGCCTGTCGGTCGATAAGAGTTCGACCGAGTAGGTGTCTCGGTCGACCATTCCTCGACCGAGATAAACTCTGACAGCAACTGCAGAGTAAATTAATTAGCCGTTGCTAAAGCAACAAACTTGTACCTAACGGCTAGTTAAGCACTTAGAAACCCCTAGAAGTTTTCTAGAACGTCCTTAAGCATCCTTAGGCGATTCCTATAAATAGGACAAGCCATAGGACACTCAAACTTACTTGTTACACTTGAGAAATCCTTGAGCATACTTTGAGCAATCTGTTTGTGAGCAAATTGAGCATTGTGACAATTGGCTACTTCCTTCCTTAGCTCATATTTCGTGTCCTATAGGCTAGCATCTCCTATCCACTGCAATTACAATTCCATACACTTTGGTTAGGAGATCTATATGCTTGATCTAGGCAAATCAAGCCTTGTGCTACAAAAGGATAAATTGTAATTTCCTTTTCCTTTCTTGTTCTCTATTATTGTTTGTACTCTCCTTTCTACTCCTAGGTTGGAGGCTGCGGATTGGAGAGGGTGGAGATCTTCTTGGTGAAGAAGGAGACCTTGAGCTACTTCAAGAAGGTTGGTGCAACGGGAGGTTACTTCTAGAGAGGAAGGCTACTTCAAGGGGGAGCTTGGAGTTACTTCAAGAAGGCTACCTCAAGTTGGTGCATCTACTTCGAGTGAAGGTTGTTCAAGGGGTGTAAAGGAAAGTATTGTATTTTGTATAAATCCTTGTGAAGGTAATAAAATATATACTTTCAAAATCCTGGTTGGGTAAGCAACCGGGTAGTGGACTGACAACTTTAGTATTTGCTAAAGTTGGAACCACTCTAAACACCTGTCTCCTTCTTCCAATTTCAATTGTGGTTGTTTGAGTTCAATAATTGTCAAAATTGTTTTAAAACTCTATTCACCCCCCTAGTGTTTTTCAATATCCACCGAACAAGTCTATCTAACTAATCCTCCTTGAATAGATTAATTGTATCTTCACAATATTTCAGTTTAATGTTTGTCCTTTTCAGAAAAGTACCTAAAACGCCGACAAACAAAATGTTGGTCAATATATTTTTATACTGGTATGTGGGGAACAGTCACAAATTTACAAATAGTTTCTAACAACCTAATTATCACAAATAATTGATTAATAATCAAAATTACACTTTCAATGTGACTTCTCAACCGCTTTTGCCCTAAACCCTGGATTACCCTCTCTTAAGGTTTTATCCTTGCAAGGGACATAAGGCCACCTTCTCCATCCTGAGCTTGGTGCCTGGGGTCACCTCTCGAAGTGCCCAATGGTATTCCCTCTGAAAACTTGACCAACTTAGACCTTCCCTTTGGGGCTTGGTCTTGCATCATACATCAGGGTGGCATGTAGGCTCGAGAAACACATGTATATTAATTGTGATACACATATGGACTTTATAGGATTGCATAATTGAACATCCAACAGTTTAGGTTGTAATCAATTGAGAAACATTCAGGAAATGACGTGAAACTAAGGGTGATCATTCATAAAGTAACCACATACCTGTTCAGCAGATTCAACAAGCTAGTAGTAAATCCAAGTAAGAAATTGTCCATGCAAGTAGTTCAACCACACAAACAAGAATCTTGAAAAGCATATGTAACCTATTCACTACACACATATCAAGAATCTACTTTATTGACTTGGATTCACTTTCTAGGGTTTCTAATCCAAATTAGGGCTCCATTGGGGTTCCTTTAGATCTAGTAACAACTTTTCTCTTTTATGTCCACAAAACCCTAAACAACAGATCTAGGTGCAAAACCCTTTTTTTTTTGGAAAGACTGAGAGATAAAATTTATTCACCCCGTTCTCTCATACGGGAAAAGAAAGAAGACATAACAGTGTTGATGTTCAAAGTAAGCCAAGGTGGCTTTACAGTGGTGAAGTGGTGGGGAATAGAGGAATACAAGGTGTGTTTTGCGATGAGATCAGCTACCATATTCATGTCGCGAGGGACATAGGAGACCAACAGGGAAGGGACAGCAGCTAGGATGGAGTGTGCCGACCTTCTTAGAGGTTCAAATCTGTTTGCTTCATTCGTAGGCTGAGTAAGTGCACTAATAGAAGAAGTGGAATCGGAATAGATAATAGAGGACGTCCAGCCCCTCGTCCTGCATATCTTTAAAGCTTTTATTATTCCCATCATCTCTGCATCTTTAGCAGAAGAAGCGTAGCCCGACTCACCTATTCTGAAGATACAGTGGCCCGATTTGTGAATGGCAAAGATTGCGATTCCAGTCTTGAGACTGTGACCTTGGAAGGTTGTGTCCATGAAGATGATGTGCTTAGAATCTCGCGGATGTTTTGAGGTGAGAGTGTTCCAGTTCTTCTGCTGTATCGACGTTGCTTTAGGGAGGTTCAAGATAGCTTGTACTCACCCTTTGATGAACTCAGCCTGAGAGGCCGGTGTCATGTGCTGCCCATTGTGGATCGCGTCATTCCTTGCCATAATCACTCACTTATTCACATTAAAGCCTTTTTATCATCTACTAGGCTTGAGATTAACCTAACATCAGTTTTATACAAAGGATCTCAAATTATATCTCATTAAAATTCATTAACACCTAGGTTAGGGTTTCTAAGCCCATTAATGCTCATTAACATATCAAAACCCTAAATTAAACTTTTAAGCATATGGATCATTGTCTTAGACATAAAAACTTCTTTCTTATTACAAAAGGTTAATATTATCGTAAAACATCTATATTTATCTCCTCAATTCATTAATCATCAAATTAGGGTTTTCTACATTATAAAGCATCAAGGTTTAGAAACTTTAACTACTTTTCGAACTAGGATCAGATTTAGGCTCTACAACTATTTTTATTGAATTCATTGTATTCTCCTGATCAATTTTCATATATTACTTGCTATCATCAGAGTTACAGATAATTAATTAGAATTTTTGCAAGTGAAATACCTTCCAGCGAATCCATGGCTGCCACACATCCCTTTTCTTTTCTTTGCAAATTATCTTTTGTCTCACGGATCTTGCCATGGGATACGACTACCTGGTCACCTGGACCCGCTCACCCCCTTTTTCTTCATGAGAACCAGCCCCATGCAGACACTCTGTTCCGCCGGGAAAACATGGCCTCGTCGCCAGCCATTCGTTGGCCCCTCCTCTCTACCTCAGACCACCACACACACACGCTATAGGCCTCACCCCTCAGTCACCCCTCCCCAAACCTGCTCGAGTCTTCCACATCGTCGAAGCGAGGAAGAACAGAGTGGGAAGAGTGAGTAGTGCTTTCCGGCGGAAACATGGCAACTGACGCAGCGATGATCTGATTAGGGGAAACCTCCTTGCTCCTCGACTCTGCGGAAAGACCCCTTGGGTCTAGGAAGTTCTTCCCTCCCCTCGTTAAAGGATTCCCGGGCCTTTTATAGACAAGATCTACTTGTGAAATCATAATATGATTATGGATATCACTACCAATACAATTTGGAGCCTACCGGGTCACACACATAGGATGTGTTGGAATAGGAGTATAATTGTGGATTTGATTGGAATTGCTCCGAATCACATTGATCACAAAAAATTTTATGTAATCGATTAGAATAATATTGGAGTGACTGACTCTAATTGCAAGTGGGAGTCTATTGGTATATGTGCCCATAGAGCCATCCCAAGCGATTGCATGGAGTCAGATATTAATTAATCAATTAATGTGATTATTTGGTTAATTCATGAATTCTAGAATATTCTAATTAATCCACGAGCATTTTAATTAACACAGTGTTTCTATTTACCGATGGGTTTAGGAAACCCTACGACGGCCGATATCTATATAAGATATTGAGAGATGCTTTTCAGTTTACGCTCACGTACGTAAACCCTAGGTGTCACCATCCTCAGGAGAGAAAGGAGAGCATCACGATGCTAGCATGCCGCCGCACAGAGATGACTCCTTCCCACCATCTTGGGAAGCACGACGTGGAGTTCCAATCCATCTGTGTGGATGAAGTAGAGACACAGACACTGAGACGCCTACGCTCGGAGGACGTCTACGACCATCTGTACGCGCTACAAGCGACGTACATCACCACAAAAAGAAACACCACCGGATCTTCTTGTGACACACTTAACAAATGAGAGAGAAGTTCCATCTGTGTAGGCCAACAGTGTTGCACACCATCATGCAGCGGGACATCACAGGACTTGCTCCGTGATAACGTATATCCTGCAAACACTCCTTCTGAATACTCTATTATCGACGAGATCCTGTGTTGAATTGTGTGGATTTTTTTTTTTGCTTCCGCCACACATGTTTTCTCAACAAAACCCAAAACTAATTGTACCACACACATTAGTATGAACTAAATCAAACGTACGAGATGATTATTTACATATTTTGTTCGAGAAGGACTCATGTTGGTGTTTCCCTAACTGACAAGAATTACAAGGAATGGAAGAACAAGAAGATAAAGAACTATCTTATAGTTTAAGCTTGTCTAAAGGTAAATGGTCATGCCATAGACGCAACTTAAGTGGCATGGAGGAAAGAAGGGCATGTGGTATTCTAGAGGGTGGGGGTGGAGAAGTTGTAGAGATCACCAGAGCCTACTTTCTATCCAATCATTGTCAAATTCATCTAATATTATAAACTAAAACCAAATGGACCAAAAGTCACAAAATATCAGAGAGAATCAACAATTATTTCCACATACATTATATTATACGAAAAGTTTACAACTAAATGGACATCGGTCAACTTAATTTTAGAAGATATAGGAATAATTCCACACCGACTTGTTTAACTAACCCATCTGCCATGGAGTGAGAGAGGAGTAAGGGATAAATGAATCAGATGTGGTTAGAAGATGGGGCATACTCATCATATGTTGTGATGCATACCGGTGAAAGTTATCTTGAGAAGCGGTGGCTAGGTGGGTTGAAGAATAGAAAATAGGTAAATCCCCAACTTTCCAGTCAAAAGAGGCAGATGTAGTCATGTTGTTGTGGAGAGGAGAATCCCCATGATATTAGACAACTTGGCAAATCCATTTGTAGCCCTCATTGGATAATGAGACATCAGAAGATTGAGAATATGCACGTGGTGAAGGAGGTGTACAACTAACTTTCAGAACAGACGCTTGACCAATTTTCAGGGAAAATGCTTGATGATTGTGGGCAGGTGCTTGATCAACATGGGAAGATCCCCTACTGCGTCCTCTCACATATTGTGTTGGATGGACATGCTTTGAGTGGTAGACGTCTTTAGTGTGGTCCAGATTGCCAAAATAAGTGCAGTTTGGGCGTTGGCCTCATACATAACCATGACCTCTGGCCACCACAACCATTTCTGATGGAAGCTCAGATTCAATAATAGGAGAGATGTGGGAAGCAAAAATTTTAGACTGGGCCAGGCATGCATATTCCTGGTCCATGGATGGAAGTGTCACACCAACTAGGAGTATCTGTTGAATAATAGAAAAATGAAGATGAAGCCCATTGAGGAAGCACCCAGTGAGGAGAGTTTCCCTCTCTTTGGTGACCTCAACAGAGGTCATTGGGGAGACAAAATTTAGTTAGTTGGATGTGGCCTTCATTTCATCATAGTACTTGGGAAGGGGTCGATCCCCTTGCTTCTCAGAGAAGATTTTATCCATGGCATTGTAGATGTGTAAGCATTTGTCCTCCCAAGTGAAGAACAAGTTCATTTCGTCCCACATTATTTTGGTGCACTTGTGCCACATGTACTTGACCGCAATGTCAAGGTCCATGCACCCCCATACTAGGAGAGAACCTGGCTATTGCATGCATTCTAGGTAGTTTCTGGTATGATAGGGGCATCCTCATTGACAAACTTGAGTTTACCCCATGATTCTAGAAATGTCTAAACAATATTCATCCAAAGTATAATGTTATCATTGCTAAGTTTAACAACATATATGTGTGGCATATCATTGTAAAGGATAGTCATCTTAGAAACATCACCCTGGATAATAGTCTGGTACAAATAGAAAGAAATGTATCAGAATGTAGCATGGTATAAACAAAGAGTAAAGGTACCAAAATGTAGCACAATACAAAAGAGCAAAATAGAAATACTACCGGAATGAAAATTTTGTAGAAGGAGGAGTAACACTATCAGAATGGAACTAAGTAGGAAGAAAATGATGCTAGCAGAATGAAACTTGGTAGATAGAGGAGTAGCACTACTAACATGGATTTAGTACAAAAATAGAAAGCGCTACTAGATTAATGGAATGGTAGGATAAAGGACATAAAATCCCTATTTTTTAAGAACTCACTCAGCCATGTGGATTAGGGGAACCACACAAAGAGGAAGAAAAAGTAAAGTTTTGCCTCTTTTTTGTTTTGGTTCTTTATAAATCAACAAGTGGTCTTTTGAATATTGTCTTTTATATGTATATATCAACTTTTCAAAACTAGAACATAAGAAAGGAGATAGGGAGAGAGGAGAAAGCCTTTTGAATCATTTAGTGAGACATGATTGTGGCCTCCATTGTCTTGGACTAGCATCGATGTTTCCTGAAGATCGACCCTTACTGGTTGTGCCTAAGATCGCCAAGCAACCATGCTTGGGCTGGCTGTCGGCATACTGGGCGGTGGGTGAAGGGAAAGGATGGGAGGGTGGTGGTGGTGGGTGGAGGAGGGAGGGGGTGGTAGAGGCAATGAGTGGTGGTGATGGGGAGGGGTGGCGGCTTTCAGGGGGAGAGGGAGGAGGGAGAGGAAAAGGAAAGGAATGGAGAGAAAATGGTAGTGTTAGAGTCCTAATTTTGATACCATGTAGAATAAGTTGCTTCCAGTAAATCAAATATTAATTTTTGGTGCCCTGTATATAGGATCCAAGGAGTGCATGGGATAAATATAAAAAAGGGAAAATACAATGGGCTTAAGCCCAACTCAATCAAATATACCAACAATAACCATATTAAGATTTCATAGGCAATGATTAGTATCTATCAAGACTTCATTGCCACCCAAGTGATTCAGGAAGTTGGAGAACAACTTCAACATGGTATTTTGATCAATGTTATAGTGATGTATACTCCCTTTGTTTCAATATACATATTGGATCCAAGGCATGGAAATGGCATCCTCTTAATGTTCAAGCTTTTTTACTTGACCTAAAGTAGACTATTTGATATACATATGACATATGGGATCACATGAGCATGGCCATTCTTTTCATAGTTGCACTCATCAAGTGGCTGAGATATCACTCCAATAGGCGGGATAAATTCCATCTACATCACTTACATTAATCCACATGTGTCATAGTGCACCCAACACTACCTATATGGAAACACTTATTCAAGGTCACATTAGTAGTGTTAAACTACACCGAACAACATGTAATCATTGTAGTGATTTCACATCCAAGGACAATAATCACCACTATCACATGAGATATCATTATGACTACCATTTTATGACTTACATGTATCATATTCAAGTTGGATATGTCCAATACACATAATCATAACAAGTACTTATGTGTTTTACTTGATACCCAATATCATGAAGTTATCAATCAACAAACATACTAGTCTTGATGTATTATTTCTATCTTAATTTCCAATAATATCCAACTAGGGACCTAGACAAGAATTGATACTCTTAGCGTACATATGATCTCATGTTCAGGTCCTCAACCTGAAATCACATGTCATTGAGTCTGATATTCTTAGGACAATATATACTAATTCAATATCTCATTTTGAGGCAAATATAATAATTCTCATATAATTTCATAGTTCTCTATCACAATCATCATATGAATGGCTCTTAGGACATACCAATCAACAATCTATCACTTGTGCTAGATCCAATCACTCACACATTTTAGTCCAAGTCATTAACATGATCATCATGTGGTGGGGTTTCACCTTGGTGCTCCTATTGTGGTGGTTGCAGAAGCATTCCTTGAGAGCTCTACTGATCCTACCAATCTTTGTTTCAACCCAGGCACAACCACATATCTCAGCCAGAGTTCGCCTGGTCAGGGAGGTAGTTTGATTGGAGCTAGGAGTTTTGGGGGTAATCGTAGGGGTGGGGTCCTTGTAGAGATGGCGGCGAGATGTTTTGTTCATCGTTATCTAATGTTCAAAGACCTTAAGTGCCTTTTATAGGCTACAATAATAGGAGAGGGAGTTGTAGATGAGAAACCCTAAACTCTAGGATAATCTACTTCATATTATCAACAATTTTGAAGATAATGGACAAAGGTGTTAAGCCAGTGCATCCCTACTAGACACATACTTGTCAAGGAGGTCATTCGGTCACCCTGGATCCTTGGGCGACCAGGCCGACTAGTCGGCCACCCAGGCATAATTTTTTTCTCTCCATATAATTAGTTATATATATTAGTAATATATATGGTTATATACTTATATACAACAATATGCTAGCTATATACTTATATATTAGTAATATATATAGTGATATACTTATATAGTTATAGTTATATACTATATAACTATAAGTATATAGTTATATTCTTATATAATTAGTTTTATATACATTAGTCATATATATTAGTAAGATATAATTAGTAATATATATTAGGAGCATATATAGTTATATATTAGTAATATATAATTATTTATATATTAGTACTATATATTAGTAATATATATAGTTATATATTAGTAATATATATTTGTAATATATATAGTTATATGCTAAACTGCAAAACATATGTAGTATACATTACTATATGAATGAAATTACATGTCGTAATCATCTATTTCTATTTTCATGGAAATTAGCAAGACAAACACAAACACTTCATTCGACAATAAGACTAAATGACAAAAATCAAATTAAAAAAATTTTGTCAGGCCCACCAAATAAGCGGCCGACTTACAAGGTGACCAGCTGATCGGTCGGACTAGTCGACCGACTAGCTGACCAGTCAGCCTGGGTAGAAGTTGTAAATGATCGAAAACCTAGGCGACAACCCAGTCGTTGGCCGTGAAAATGACTAGCCGACCAATCGTTGACTAGTTTTTGACTAGTCGGGCACCTCAACAAGTATGATTAGATGATGTCAAAAAAGGAAGTCTGAGGTTCTAGTGACACTTGAGAAGGAAGAGAGAAGGGATCGAAGGAGTCACGACTCTTGTCTCCATTAAACATCACTATGTCCATGTGGAGGGGATAACCCCCTTATACACGGGTTAGCCGGATCTAGGAATCCGACCAAGGTCAGGATCTGGATCTAAAAGATAATTCTCTTTTTGATAAAACTACCTTTCCTCAAATTAATTACATAGACTGATTACTTTCCCATTTAAATCCGAATTTTAGAATAATCTCTCTCTTCCTATTATCTACTAGTGTCTGAAGTATAAAATCTTAACTCGCCTGTTAATTATAAAAAACTTGGATTCTAAGAAATAACTAATCAATTTTTACTTAATTACCTAGGACACACATTATCTTAGGATCTAATGAATTTTGTCCCACAATCATATAATTGCTTTATGTTTCAATTAATATATCATTGGTATTTATTATAGGCACGAGATACTAGTTTATCAATTTTCGACTCGAGGGATTCATTATTAAACCCAAAATGGTCTAATTGGGCTTGATTTGGGTTCTAGGGCCCATGAACCATATCTTGGCCTTCCAAAGGGTCTGCAAGATTAATTAGATTCTTTATTATGAGTTTAAGTCTTTGATCATCATAATATCTTAATTAAGCATTATATTCACATATATGCTCAATATCACACTATTTACTTAAATTGTTGACTTAATACAAGTCTAGGATTGAAATTCATCAACCACGGTCCTATTATTCTTTTAATTATTCCCTTTGTAATTTCACATGATAACTTGAATTACACTTTGAAATTCCCAAATTTTTAGGATATAAAAATCTCCCCGGAGGAACATAACATCTGCATTTTATATCTCTACATTGTTTCAACAGGATGTGGTCATCACAAATACGACATCGCCATTAATGAAAGAATTTCTTCCTATCTTGGGCACTCCAATCTTCATTCATCACTAGGGGTTTGTGTGTTTAACAACCACATATTTCTCACCAGGAAAAGTTTCCAGAATGGACATTTCTAAACCAATCTCATCAAATCTCTTCAGACGGGAGAGATGAACTACCACAACATTCTTTTTGGCATCTTTGTCCCTGATCTCTATATTGATTTCTTATAAAATCAAGATACAAAAAATAAAATGGGGTTTGGCTTCCTTTTTCTATAGTAAATATTTTATTGCAGTATCGTTTGTCCAAATAGTTACTCTCACCCCCAATAAATTTTGTCTAAATTTATCAAAGGAAAACACAAGAGCTAAAAGTTCTCTCTATGGTGGTGTAGTTTAATTTTGCATCACCGAGAGTCTGAGAAGCATAGTAAATCATAGGTGAAGAACACTCTTTCCTTTGTCTTAAAACTATGATGACTGCATACTCGGAAGCATTGCATCTGGAGGTACAAGAATAGACACATAGATAAATTTCTCCCTCAAAACATTGAGGACATGTAAACATCGATAATTAAAATCAAACTCAACTTCCTCCAAAAGTCCACAAAGAGGCTTATAGATCTTTCAAAAATCTTTGATTAATTTGCTATAGAAACCCATGTGTCCTAAGAAACTCCTCACTACCTTCACCAATTCTGGTGGAGAAGCTTGGAGATCACCTCAATTTTCACTGGCCTTACCTCTATTCCCTTGCTTGACACCTTGTGTCCAAAACTATCCCCTCACTTACCATCATGTGGATTTATCCTAGCTCAAAACAATATGGGGATCCTCACATATTTGTACCATGCAATCTAAACTCAATAGGTGGTATGTAAAAGACTCCTCATATACAACAAAGTCATCCATGAAAATTTTAAGGCACCACTCCACCATATCAGAAAAGATGGAGGGCATACACCTTTCAAAGGTTGTAGGTGCATTACAAAGTCCAACAACATACGACAGTAGGAAAACATTCCATAAGGACAAGTGAGGGTAGAATTATCTTGATCCTGATGCTCTATCAAAATTTGGCTGTAACCCGAATAGCTGTCTAAGAAGCAAAAATGAGAGTGATCAACAAGCCATTCTAAAATCTTACCAATAAAAGGTATAGGAAAATGGTCTTTCAATGTAGAGGCATTGAGGTGATTGTAATCTATACCAACACATCAACCCATCACTAGCATAGTAGACACAAACTAATTTGATGCATTTGTGGTAACTATAATACCACCCTTCTTTGAAACTACCTATGTTAGACTAACATATTTAGAATCAGAAATTTCATAGATTATACGTACTGACTGAAGTTCAGTTACCTTCTTTTTCACCACCTATGTCATTATAAGGTTTATTCTCCTTTAAGGGTGAACTACTAGCTTAGCTTCATCACTCAAGCAAATTTTCTAATGGCAAAGGCTTCGAGAAATGCCCTTGATGTCTAGTATTGACCACCCAAAATATGTATGGTGGTTCTTGAGTACAACTAGCAACTTCTCCTCCTCTTAACTACTCAGTGAACAAGAGATGATCACATGAAGCTTTATTTCTGCTACCAAAAAATTATACTTCAAATATGATGGCAGTGGCTTCAGCTCTAGATCGGGAGGACACTCGAGTGATGTTACCAATGGAGGTATCAATGGACCTAAGTCCTCAAAATTCCTTGTATAGTATGTCAATGCCTTCATAAATAAGGCACATTCTTATATCAGATCCTCATGAATTTTAACATCTATGAGATTCATCAAGTATGTATTGAGTGGAAGTGTTGGATATGAATGTTGTAGATCTACCCTCACTCCTTTAGAAATATGAGTAGGCATGAAGAAATCTTCTATTTCTTCTAGATATCTCATGGCTTCAGCAAGCGAGACTATGTGAACTTCCACCATTACCTCCACATGGAAATACCCATTCTCCACCTTCAACATGGTGTTTGTCATGTGCAAAAAAACTTTCCCAGGAGTAGGGAAATATTTGTACCAACATGTTGCATGGCGAGGCATATGGATGTAGTGCCCACCTTTATTGACTTGTTTAGTTATTGCAGAAGTTTAAACTCCATCCTATCATTTTAAATGCTAAGATTCATCGTTGGTCTTCTTGTATCTAGTTTGAAATTTGTTGTGACATGGAAAGGTATGTCTAGAAATAACTCAAACCTATAGTCCTCTTGAATCTCCATGCCTACAAAGTTTGCATCCTTCCAATTTGACTAAGATGTCTTCATAGGTACAATAGGACCGTGCAAATGATTGATCTACAGATAAATTATCATGTTGGTCTTACTTTCAAGTGGAAACTCCATCTTCTTGAATGTCTGCAGTGGCATCAAATTGATGTTCACTCTTGAATTGCATAAGGCATATCCAAAATGGAAACTACCTATTGAACATGAAATGCCAAAGCACCTTGGGTCTTCACTCTTCTTGGGTAGGTTTCTATAAATCAACATGCTAACTTCCTCATGTATAACTACCACGTCAAAATATGCTATCCTCCTCTTCTTGGTAATTGTGTCCTACAAAAATGTAAGAGGGGATATGCTAAAAAGCATCTACCAAGGAAAGATTCATATGAAGCTTGTGAAAGATGTCTGAAAACTACTTGAATTCCCAATATTCCTTAATCTTTTTAAGGTTGTCTATAAAAGACATGTGCACCACAATCTTCATGAGGCATGGTGAACATAGCCCTTCTTAGGGAATTTTTCTCCCCCTAAGATGGACTCAATAAAATCTTAACCTACCACTTGCTCATGTACATGGTACTAGAACTACATTCTCCCCTCTAACTAATATATAAGGAGTGATTGTAGATGATTCAATCTACTTTTTATTCTACCCTACTTCCTGTGGGATGTTGGTGTTTCCTGGAAACCCTTGTTGAGTATGCTTATTTAGGTATGCTAAGTCTACTACTACTTGTGAGATCTGAGATTCTAGACTTCTAATTTGCCCCTCTAGTTTTGCTATTCTCTCATGGATTTGTCAAGATATCACAATTCTTTGTCATAAATGTCTTCTAACCTCTTAGATCTTCTTGGACCCCCTTCATGCTGATTTTGCTGTGAAACATTCTATTGGTACCCTTGAGGTCGTTGCACCTATGATGGGTCCTATGGAAAAATTATTGGGTCATTCCATGAGAACTTAGGATGGATCCTCCATGAGTTCTCGTTTCTTATGTTATTAGACTTCTACATGTACATGCATTCTTGTTCCTCACATCTAGATGAGGTGGCAATATTCTTCTCCAGTTTCTTTATCAACTGAGCCATCTGTGTCTTAAGTTCCATGAATTCATGTGATTCCACGACACTCTTGATTGTTGTAGGATACTCAATCTCATCAACCTAGGACTTATTCCTAGCCATGTTCCTCAAAATTTCATGACATTGATGCTTTGTTATTTAGAAAGAACCCTATACCTGCATTGTCAAGTGTAGTCCTCTCTCCTTTGAGCAAGCCATAGTAAATTTTTTTTGACTTGACCATGCCAATAAATCCCATATTGTGGCACCTTCCTCAACATGTTCTAGTACCTCTCCTGAGCCTTTGAATATGTTTCGTATGCATGCTGCCTGAAGCCACAAATCTTTACCACTAGGTCTTTGGTTTTTTTGGGGGGAAATTACCTCCCAAAGAAAGTGTCAATCATCTCGTCCCAAGAACCTATAGATTCTGAAGGAAGACTAATAGACCAAGACTTTGCCTTGTCCATTAGTGAATAAGGAAAACACTTTAGATAGATTACCATGGATGGGATTCTATCTATCTTCAACATTTCACAAATCTCAATAAATTTGTTAATATGTGGCATCAGGTCCTCAATGATGTACCTTTGGAATGCCTATGGCTTGACCAATACAACAAGTGTTGGATCAATTTTATAACTTTCGAAATTGATTGATTGTAGCCTCATAGGACCCAACTGAGTTGTGGCTAACAATGCCTTTATTTTCTCCTGTATGGTCTAATCATCATCTAAAATTATCACATCCTGATTGTCTTCCTTGTTGTTAGACATGTTGTCTTACCCTTCCTCTTCCACCATAGGTTCTTCGAAATAATCATTGATTCCCCTTTTTCTGCCGGTGTAACCTCTGGCGTTGGTGGTAGTATACCTGGAATTAGCACTGGGGATGAAACTATGTACCTTTGAACCTTTTCCAAGAGCTTTGCATGATATGACGAAGGAGGAGTAGAATCTCTGTAGTCATTGGTCTGAGTTTGGACCATAAACTAGTACTTGTAAAGAAGAAATTTGGTGTGAAAACACACTTTACTATTTAAGAGAAACAAAATGATTTTATAATTAATTTTAATTTAAAATAAAATTAATAATAGAAAAATGTCCCCGTGTGGCCGTTTAGCACCTTAGTGTTAGCATTGCCAATTACCTAGAAAAGGCACCAAAAATTGGACATGACTTAAATGTGCGTGTAATACATAAGTGTATGTGTCAAAGTAGTAAAGGGACTCAAAGCGGCATGAGTTTTTGATCTCAAGAAAATGGGACAACTAGATATTACTGCTAATAAAATAGATCAGCTAGACCTAAAGAAAAAAATTGACTAGGTTGATTAAACTAAGAACTGAAAGCAAATAGCAAAGAATTAAAATTATTTGAATATAAGATTAATGGGACCTTTGAGATGCCACTTTAACCACACTATGATTCATGCATGTAACATAAAATATCTATGCTTCTTTGGATTAGGCGTATGTAGCTTGTGCTGTCCCTTCTCACGATGTAGTATAACATTTAACCTAATTACTAATCTGCTCTCATAGTATCAATGTAAAAAGTTAAAAAATATGATATTTTCCTAGAAAATCAACCTCACAATGGTTAGCCCACTCTCGCAGTGCATTATTGATTATGTTGATAATGGATTCTCTAATTATTAATCCTGCTCCCATAATAATTAACAATCAAGAACTTCTTCATGGTGATCAAGCATAAATATTAACATTCAATGAACTTAT
Organism: Alisma plantago-aquatica; assembly: GCA_963693085.1. Classification (NCBI taxonomy): domain Eukaryota; kingdom Viridiplantae; phylum Streptophyta; class Magnoliopsida; order Alismatales; family Alismataceae; genus Alisma; species Alisma plantago-aquatica. Next base: position 379,112,135 of record OY856409.1, on the reverse strand, counting down.
ATTATCAAAATACAAAGCAAATAAATATATATTAAACTAAATATAATCATGCAGAAGGTCAACACTAGCCTACTCTTAGTCCCAAAGAATAGGGGGTTTATTCCCTCATGCTCAAAATGAGACCAAAACAAGGTTCAGAGAAGAACAATAACATCATGAATGAAGAAAACCCCCGTGGACAGGCGTGAGGATGATCCCCTCTGAAGATTTCTACAATCAGAGATCGATTTGGTTTTCAAACTACTCCTTGGGGGTGCCAACCCAATCCTTACTCCATGTCTCCTCATATCCATCTTAACCATCCTTGGTCTCTCTTTAAATGGTTGATTCCCTCCTTTTGATCATCCACTTTGATTTTGATAATCAGGTTAAAGCACAACTTATCTAATGAATTGTTAGAGGCTGCTTTGTTAACCGCGACAGTCAAGAACGTCTCAGTGCTACTGACTTGGAAGTAATTTTCACCAAGTCATCTTTTTTCTTGACTTGGACAAGGCTATCTTGGTGCCATCTATTTGAGTGTTAGTGGTACTGGAAGTATATTGAAGATCTTTGATCCTTCTTGTCATAGCCATCGA